>MU846116.1:63890-101545 GCA_030867225.1 Colletotrichum caudatum
ACCTCACCTCACCTCACCTCACCTCACCTCACCTCACCTCACCTCACCTCACCTCACCTCACCTCACCTCACCTCACCTCACCTCACCTCACCTCGCCTCACCTCGCCTCACCTCACTCACCCACCTACCTAGTCAGTCGTACATGGACAGACGCCCATTGGTAGGTGCGCAGCGCAACAAGGTCCGTCACTGAGGTCGGAAACTGACTGACTCTCCCATCTACTGGGCCAATTGAATACAAATACACACTGTTCCCCATACCGGTCTGACTTTGGTCTCGCAGAACTCTAAAGCGGACCACACAGATCGATCTACAGGGCTACCCAACAAGATAATCGTGGCTTTCTGCTGGGCTGAAACAAGGGCAATGACTTGGACAACTCTCCCACCGTAGCGATTTGTTTGCACGGGGAAAGGCGGGGGAAGCGAAGGGGAGGGGGGTTTTTCTCGAGAGAGGTGTCCCGTGATTGACGGTTGGATTATCAAACAGGAAGAAGACCGGTTGCAAGGCGATAAATAGCCAAACTGGTAGATACCTAGGTAATCCAAGCTGCCGACCTTACCGGTACTCCGTAATGGAGTATATACTAGCTTACCAAGTATGTACGAACATCACTTACACAACCACCGACCCCACCCCATCCACCTCCAATGGCACCATGGCGCGGGGCGTTTCTTGGAGTGAAACGAACGACTGTAGAGGACTTTATGTAATGCACTTTGCAGCACAATCCCCCCTCTGCTTTCTCTCTCTCTCTCTCTCTCTCTCTCTCTCTCTCTCTCTCTCTCTCTCTCTCTCCCCCCTTCTTTTCCCTTCTATTTCCCCCCTTCTTCCCTCCAGCGAGTCCGAGACAGGAGCCTCGCCCATTTACGCCCCGTCTGCCCTCCTTCCCCGGGCTGAAAGCACCCAAGCCCTCGCCGACGATTCTCGCGTACCGCAGACCAGAAGGGTGAGTCACGGACCTCCCACCTCCCTTCCATCCGCCTTGCGATCGGGGAAGCAAGCTAGCCAGGGGAAGGAGTGGCGAGGGGAGGGGAGGATGTGAGGAAAGCCATCGTTCGAACGATGCCCGTCAACCAAAAGCCGCTCCGAGGTCGGTAGTAAGCAAAGCTTGAGCGCGTATCGCATGTCAAAAAGTCGCCGTGCAGGGCGTGGCAGGAACCCCGCTCCCCTCCCCTTCCCCACAATCATCTGAGCAAAAGCTGTCCGACAGCCCCTCCCCCCCGGGGGGCCATTGCCAATGTCGCATGCTACTACGTACGAGACGGATCCATCTCACGTGCCGGGTGGTGTCCCACTCCCCTCCCCATCTCTGTCTTGCTCACCAGGGAGAAGCCGGGATGCCTACCCGGTGGTGTCGTCCCACAAACGACGGGGAGGGGGCAAAGGGAAAATGGTCAAGACGAGCCGGGCGAGCGAAATAATCACCAATTTCTTCGTCTCGTCCCGCACGCACACCACGCATACCTCACACTGTCCCATCTACATCCTCGGGGGGGCGAGCTCAACATCAGATTAGGCCGTGCTGGTATAATTCCGTCCTGTCATCCATATCGTTGCCCCGCCGCTGCCAATGGCCGGCGGGCCGTCTCTATCGCTTTGGCAAAGAGTGAATTTTGCCCTTCTATGTGATATCATCTTCCTCCCACCCGTTGCAGCACCGGAGGCGTGGCCGGTGTTCACCGCCCGCCATGGTTTCTATTGCCAAGTCCCTCGTGCGTGCGTGGCACCCAACGCTTGGGGGGGTATTTCTGTACGTTAGCAACAGAGCCGGATCTGGTGTCTTTGTTCCTCCTCTCCTGGCGAGCAATCATCTCATGACATGGAAAAAAAGGTGTGCCCAAGCCCAAATACCCCGGAAGCAGTCCCCGTCCCTGACCTCAGTCCCGCCAGGGGTTTGTTTCCCTTTTACCTGTACGCCGTATTCGCCCTTCGCATCATCGCCAGCCCCTGGTATTCTTCCGGGTTGGAGGATCCCGTCTCTCCCCTCCGCTGCCTTTCCGGCAACGTTTCCGCCGTCACTCCATGGGCGAGCCGGGCGACAGACCCCCCATCCGTCGAACGACCACTTGCATCTTCTCAATCAGCTCCGGCATCCGATAGGGCTTGACGAGCACGTCGTCGCAGCCCGCTTTCTTGGCGTTTTGCATCTGCTCCGGCCTCGCGTTGGCGCTAACGGCGATGATGGGGATTCTTCCGCCGCTGGCACAAAACACCCTCCCCTCCCGCTCTAGCTCTCGGATCCGCCGTGTGCACGTGAGACCGTCCTGCACCGGCATCTCAATGTCCATGAGGATCAGATTGATGGCTACGGGAGGCGTCTGAGTGTCCGCAGTGCTGTGGGCAAAGTAACCCTCCTCCTCCTCACGCTGCAGAGATACGGACCGCATGAGCATCTCCAGGGCCTCCACTCCATGATTGGCCACGTCGACGGTAAACCCCCTGTCCTGCAGACCCCGGCGGGTGATTTGCTGGTTGATCAAGTTATCCTCCACGATCAGGATGCCGTCGAGCCGTGGGTTGCGAGATTGGGGTTTCGGCCGCGAGCCAGGTGTTCTCCGCCCGTTCGTGGGGGCTCTGACCCGGGGGATGCTCAGCGGGGTATTAGCAGCGGTAGCCAAAGTCGCCATCCTTGACTCCGCGGCCGCAGACTCGGCCTCTTTCCGTGACGCTTCTGTCGGCACGTATGCCTCGATGAAGAAGGCGAACGTGGAGCCCACCCCCGGTAAGCTGGCCACGCCAATGGCTCCCTTCTGCAGCTCCGTCAAGCGCCGCGAGATAAACAGACCGAGTCCCGAGCCGCCATACTTGACATGCGTCCGCGAGCTCGCCTGCACAAACCTGTTGAAGAGGTTGGACTTCTCGTCTTCAGACAGACCCTGACCAGTGTCCTTGACCTCGAACATTATGTACACCGGCTCCTTGTGGGTGTTGAGCGCAGGCTGCTCATACTCGCACTCCTCTTTGCAGGATCGGGGGATGAACGTCACGGGAGATGTCTCGTCCGTTGGTCGTTCCCGAGACGCCTTCATGCAGACCGAGACATTCCTAGTGGATCCGGATTTGGTGAACTTGAGGGCGTTGGTGAGCAGATTGATGAGTACCTGCTTGACGCGAGATGGGTCAAGATCGAGATAAACGTGGCCCAATTCCTTGTAAGACTTATCGACGGTCATCTTCAGGTCAATGTCTACACGGCGTGCCTCCACGTCGAACATCTTGATGGCCTCTTCCCCAATCTGCACTGGGTCGACTGTGCAGGGGGTGACGGCCAAGAGCTTCGAGTCCAGCTTGGACATGGTCAGAATGTCGTCCACGATGCGTTTCTGATGCTGCGCACAGGCCACAATGGTCTCGGCGTTCTCGATACTGTCCGCAAGGAGCTGCTTTACATCAAAGTATTTGTCGCTGTTTTCATCGGGTGTTCTGAGGACCGTCGGGCTGAGTGGCCGATTGACGAGCTCCTCGCACCTCGCGAGGGAGGCAATGATGGCGTCGGAGCAATGGATGATGGCACTGAGCGGATTCCGCATCTCGTGGGACGTCATGTCGATGAAGTTGTCTTGCTGTCGCTTCGAGTCGATGGCTTCCTCGGTCCGTTTAGTCTCCTGTTCCAGCTGCCACTTCTGCAACGAGACATCGCTGACACAGCCAGTGAACGACTGGACGACGCCATCCGAGCTGCAGACCGGCATAAACGTGGCGTTGACCCATCTCGGCGCCGTGATCTGGTTCCCCCCAGCATCCTCGGCTGTCCAGGTGGTTTTCAGACGGATCTCGGCCGTCTGAGGCTTCTTTTCCGACACAAGCCGGGCAACGCTCTCGCTCAGACTCGGGAGGTCGTCTTTGACAACCGAAACCTCCCACGGCCGCACCTCATGCTCCAAGGGATCCACCTTGCTTATGCCGCACAATTCGAAAAAGACGTTGTTTGCGCCGAGAAGACGCCCTCCGGTATCCATGTCAAACATCCCAACAGTGGCAAGTTCGGCCATTCTCTTCAGGTTCTCCGCCTGCTGGGCTCGTCGGGTCGCTTCGTTGGCGGTCCTTTGGTGGGCGGTGATGTCCGTCAGACAGGTAAAGGTCCGGATGATGGTTCCATCCATGGCTCGTTCCGCCTTGGCCTGGGCCATGACGTATCGTTCCATATTGTTGTCCAGGTCAGTGTACAGGTCAGATTTGAACGGGGACCTCCGTATCAACATGTTATTGGTATGCTCAGTTCCCCGCACGCGGAACTGGAATTCGACTTCATCTTTGGTTTGCAGCTCTTTGTACGCCTCACGAATCTTCTCTCGGTCTTGATCCAGTACACAGGACAAAGAACCTCCATTCTGGGCTGTTGCGTCGGGATGTCCTGTTATGCGGTACCAAAGACCGTTTGCAAAGGTAATGTTCCCTTGGTGATCGCCGATTGAGAAGCCGTTGGGGATGAAGTCGGAAACCGTCTGGAATAGCCGTGTGTACTCGGTCGCCTCCTTTGTCTGGTACGCCAACTTCTCTTTCAACATGGCCTGGTCGTAGGCGGCTTGTTCGGCAGCATTCCTCCCCCGGCGCCTTTCCTCCTCCAACAACACAGTGCACGCCAGCGATGTTGCGAGCTTCTGTGCAAGAAGCTGGATGTAGAGCGTGTAGGCGTCGTCATAAGGGCGTCGTGGGTTGAGGCCCAGCAGCAGAAGCCCCATGGCCTCCTCCTCTTTCGTGGGTCGGATGGGTAGGATGATGGCGGCCTGGCAAGGGTCGCCAAAACCACGCCATTGCAAGCCCGACAGTAGCTCTTCCGGCAGACTGCCGTCCGATATGCTAATTATCAGAGGCTCCTCGTTGCGCAGGGCAGCTCGGAATTGTGGCGCTAGGCCCGCGTCGGCTTCTTTTAGTCGGAGGGTTTCAGGCATGGCGGGATGGTTTGCCGGAACCCCGAGAGCCCCCTCCAGACGACATACGTAGTTACACCCGTGCCGTGCCTCGCTTCCGGAATCCGACGACCCGTCGCGCTCGATCGAGTATAACATGGCGAGGGGTATATCGTACGCAGGCTCGCATTCCGAAAGCTCCTTGACCAGCTTGCTCCAGTACGACTTGACATCCTTGGCGGTGCCCAGCTCCTCGCCCATGTCCACCAACATCTTGATCCGTCGACGAAAAAGATGGTACAGGGTTGTGTCTGTCATCAGGTGGATGAGGCCGAGGCATTCACCGTCGTGCATAACGGGGACAATGGACCATTTCAGGTACGTCTCCAGTGGCGGCCCGTCGCGCTGTTCAACGAAGAACCTGAATACCTCTTCATTGTTCGCCCGCCGGCTCTGTCCCGGGTTTTTCATCATGTCTCTGAGTTGGTCTGCGATCTCGGGGAATACCTCGGTGACGGAATGGCCCATCAAGTCGGGGTGACGGGCTCCAATCATCTCTCCGTACGCTTCGTTGTAGACTGCGGTGAAGCTATTGCCCCAGTAGATTGCTGTGGGCTGAGAGTTGCACAAGATCTGGCTGTATGACTGATGGAGCAGCGACGGCCATCGGTCCATGGGCCCGAGGGGCGTTGCGCTCCAGTCGACACTATCGACCATGCCGAGGAAAGGCTCCTGGTCCGGAATGAACTCTGGCAAAACCAAAGGCGGCTCAGTGGCTGCCCGAATGATTCGGGGTTGAGAAAGGATATCCTCTTGAGAGGGTTCTCGCGAGGACATGGACTCGACAGCCGAGGTTTGCGAGCGCAGCATCCCGCTGGTGGTCACTCTTCCTCCCGACGCGTCGGCGCGGTTCTCCCTAGGCGGCTCTGAAGAGATGGGCAAGTCGTTGGAACTCACGACAACCCACTTGGAAAGCACGGTGTTCCGTGTCCAAAAATGGTTGTTGTACAGGAAAGACTGCGGCAGATCAGCGTCCTGGGTGGCGATCCAGTCCCAGAAGTTGGCGTGATCGCGGCTCGTGATAGAGATGAGGACGTCACAGAGGGCTGGTGCGCTGGCAAGAGCCGGGTTACTGTAGACGACCTCAGCGTTGGCGGAGTCCTTGGGCGAAGCCGGGATCGCCACGACGAAGCTCGGTCGCGGGTCGGACTCGAGCAGGTCGACGACGCCCACGCTGAGGAGCGGGGGAGGATGCATGGCGACTGGTAAGGTGTGAGTCGTCCACTCAGCCAAGGGATCGGCTGGTCTTGTTGTCAGTCTCGGTTTCTTCTCTCATCCTCAACCAACGGTCGTTTGGATAAAAGATCAAGATCCTGCGAGCGGGCCAGTTGCGACTCTTGGGCGCCGTGTTCTTGCTGTGGCTTTCCTCCTCGGGAAAGCCCCCCCCAGGAAGTGAATAAAAAATTAGAAGAGCAGGGGAATCAGGTCGGACCCGCCGAAGAAGGTAACCACGCTGGGTCGACAGGTGGGCGGGCTGACCAAAGGCAAAAGCAGGGTGAGTGATGCTTAGGGGCTGTGATGCAGCAGAAGTACTGTAGATAAAGGAAGACGAGGACGCAAGGTGAGTAGCCAAGAAAGAAAAGATTTTGGGCGCAAGAACGGTGCAGAGTGGATGAGGTGGACGAGGGTGTTTGCGCTACTAGAAGTTGCGATTCTTCCTTGCTGGGTGGGGTCGATGGGCGCACGCGGCGGCACACCCAATGTGTCGTTCTCAGAATGATAGAGAGGAACCAAAGCTAACGAGCTTGAATTGGCGGGTCAAACTGGATGTTCGGTAGTCCTCCCAAATCAAACGTGCCCCAGGGCAGGGCGGAGACAACACAGACGCGATGCTGTCGAAATATGCACCGGGTAGGTATCTCGTATTGGGCCTTGGACGATTCCCTGGTCGCGGCAGGCGTGTTACGTCGTCGTGACAAGGCACGAAACAAAGCAGGCGTGATATGCCTATCTCGGCTCGTGTACAAGATAGCAGCAGGACGACGAACTACGGCGCTTGGAGATGCAGAGAAAGGACGGGAAAACAGGAAGAGATGGCAAGCGGTCGTAGATGGATGGACCAAGGGGCAAGCGAAGTGGAATCGCTGGTGGAGGGGAACCCACCCGTTCTCGGGGGACGCGGACGGGCACGGAGACAGGGATTAGGTTTTGGGGGCTGGATGTCGGACGTCGGTCGCATCGCAATAATGTATGTGGCTTGTTGCGAAGATGGCTGGCGAGGGGGGCCTCGTCAAATACGGTTTTCTGATATCTGTTGCCGGTTGGGTGTTGATCGGTTCTGGTGCGGGAAAACAAACAGATGTCCTGGTGTCGTAGTAAGTACCTGACTGACCCTGGATCTGGTGGACAGGTTGAGGAAGGCAGGCAATGTGGATGGGCGGATGAGTGCGAGTGAGTATCGTTCCGGGACAGTCAGGTCAGGACAGGCCAGGCCAGGGCTGGTAATCAATGATAAAGGTATCCGTAATATTGGGAGAGCAGCAATCGATCGCACTGGGCAGTAAGCAGACAAGGGACGGGGACTCGGAAAGCAGGCCGATGACAACAGCTGCTGAGGTATCGTGACCCCAGCAGGTACAACAAAACAAAACCAGCACGCGCGTTAGCGACGGCTGGAAGGCAGGTCTCGACGGCCTTCAGAGACAAATGGTTTAGAACGGTCGGTTAGTGCTTCCGTACCATCCCCTTTCCTCTCAGCCGTGCGTCTCGGCCCTCTCTCCCTGTGGACGGACAAGCAGGCACGGCACCGTCTCTTCGCAGCCAATTAATCCTCTGACGCGCGCGGTGAAGGTGCAAGCCGAGATGGTGACCGAGAAAACCAAAGCCGCAAGCGTAGCGTAGAACAGATGCGGCGCGGGCGTTAGCGGTGAAGACGGAAGGTCGTCTTGCGAGACCGTCCTGCGAGTGTGAGTGTGTGTGGTATTCGGGCGTCTGATGACGAAGCGGACGGACGCCTCTGTATTGGTGAAACGAGATAGGATTCCGGCCCAAAGACCACTTTGGCAGCGATCAGCAGAAGGGCACTTCCCCAAGCGTGAGATCCAACCCTCCAGACCCGCGAATTCGGACCAAGACGGCCGTCCTCCCTCGACCACAATGAAGGGGTGGTGGGGGGAAACGATACGATGTACAACAGCAGGGCCCGGGCAGACGAGGGGCAGGCACAATAAAAGCGGGATTCCCAAAGAGAAAAACCGCACCGGCCGCTGTTCCCGCAACGGAATCTGGTACAGTACTGTACTACCTACTACGAACCTAGTCCAGCGCGTCCCTCCCCTCTTGACGTCTCCCCAACCAAACGCTGTGTGACTGTCAGCCCTGTGCCAAGTCGGACCGGCCTTTTTGTTCTTGTTTTTTGTTTTTGTTTGTGGCTTCTTCCAACCAGAACAGAGCCTTATTTTCTGTTGTTTTTATCGTTTCAAGACCGCCGACCACCGCTCTGGATTACCCCCGCGAAACATGGCCCGCCTTAGTACCTATATGTAGGTAGGTACTTCGCAGAGCGCTGTCTTCGCTCGCTTAGTAACTAGGCCTTGGTCGACAATCTAGCTCGCTGCAACGCCCGCTCATTTGCCAGTAACCTTGCTCCCCACACGTCATCCCGACCTCACACGTGGGGTAGCGATACTTGGTATTTAATGAGGAATCCCTTCTCAATTTTACTGAAGTCCCTTCTCCCTCCTATTGGTGTGCCAGTACATCGTACAGTAAGTACATTTGTAGACAGACTTCCCTCCCCTCACAGCTCCACGCTCGTGCCTTCCCCGGTCACTCATGTACTACGCTAGCTCCATGATCCGGTTCGATCCGATCCTATCCCGTTTGTTTCGTTTGCTTTGCCCGCCTCAGTATACTCTGCATCTACCTGCGTTTTGTGTTCTCGTCCCCTTCCCGGGCTCTCTCGACGTGATGGCTTCCATCCCCCTTACGGGTACAGCAGCCTGTTGTCGTCAGATCGCCTCCCGCTCCCGCCAGATACCTTAGCGCGGCTAGCGTGCTTCTTGTGACGTCATATCGCGCTGGACGCCGTGTTCCCGCCGAAGAAGCAATCCAGCAGGGCACACGGCCCCCAATATTTCTCGGTTGATGAACCAATCACAGGCCGTCGACTTGACAACCTCATCTTAGGTGGTTTACCTACCCACCCACGGTAAGGTAACCTGCCTAGCTGCTCACCGACGCGTGATTATTTGCGCGCCCAATCACGAGAGCCGTCACCAGCGTTCACCTGCACGACTCGAAGCCATCCACCTCCCGGCATCCTCCTTTTTTTTTTTTTTTTTTTTTTTTTTGAACGAACCGAGTCTGGACTAGATAGGAAAGTCGCATCAAATTGACCAGCACGCATCCCATATCCAATGCCCTCCCCACTCTCATCTCTCGTGTCTCCCCCATGGGTTCTGTTTCTCTGCTTCCTTTTTGGCTTGCTTAACATGTTATGAGGGCTACCCGGTCATGTCCACTTACATGATAGGGCATTTCACGGCAGTATCCGTAGTCCCGATGCAGAGACATGCCTTCTCTACCCCCCTTCGTTCGTAGTCAAATCGCCGTCTTTGCGCTTTGAGGGTCACCACTGACGGGGGAACCGCCTACCTCTACAAGGGAACTCCCAATGTTATTTAGGCACTCCTAGCTCGCCCGTCTTGTCTCACCTGCGAGCGGTATCCGGGTCTACAAATACTTTGACCTCGCATACTAGTAGTACTCCTGGCCTGCCTGGTTTCCAGCTCATGTGCACGACGTGTTGTGATAAAACCAGTTTGACTCCACGGTCCGAGGCAATGCACCCGAGACTTTCACAAACCCCCAGACCCCCCACCCTCTCTCCAACTTTCCGGTCTGGAAATGATATATGATATATCTTGGGATATTCGAGGCTTCTCGAGCCCCGAAATAATGTATGAAACGGCCAAATAGTCCTCTAATTCTACTGCATCTCATCTCAGACATGATTCTCGCTTCGTCCCAGAGGCCGCGGTATATATCACAGATCAAACCCCCGTCGGTCTCCCCTGTTCAGTCAGCCTCCCCGTGACCGACCCACCTGGCGGCTGATGCCACCGCTAAACCGGGCCTCTCCTACCTTTAACGCGCCGCCACCAAGCTCATGTAAATACCCCAGGCAATACCTGCGAGGGAGCCTACCAGGTTCCTGCCCTCGATGCTCTTGACAAAGGCAAAGTTGACCAGGCTGACCAGGGGCCACAGCTTCAGGCCGGCGAGGAAGATGGGCACGAACTCGAGCTGGCTGCTGCGGACGACGGCCCGCCAGTCGACCCTGCTGTAGTCGACGGCACCGCGCGAGAGGAGGTACGGCCCCGAGTGCTGCGCGGCCGCGAGGTGCTCCGGGCGGGCCATGGCGGTCTGGATGCTGTGCATGAACATGCTGAAGGCGAGCGTGTTGAGGGCCGCCCCGACGGTCTGGTCGAGGACCAGCTTGATGAGCGTGTTGCGGATGTTGAGCTTGGGCTCGACCAGCTTGTTCTCGCGCGCCTCGCTGTCCAGCTTCTTGTCGTCGTTGGCCGCCGCCGAGGCGACGGCGTCCTTGGTGGGCGAGACATGGTAGGCCGGGAAGGTCTCCTCGAGGAAGCCTTGCCTATGGAGGGTCAGCGACGACGTTGCGGGTCTTGGGGAGTTGAGTAAACAGGCGTGGATGGATTCATCGAAGCTCCTGCGAGAGCAAGTGCGTCGGGACGGAGACTCACCACATGAAGTTGGGCGGCGTGCTGATGATGGTGTAGAGGATGAACTGGAAGACGGGTACCCAGTCGATGACCAGTGGACTCTGGTCGCCAGATTAGCAACGAAATCTTTAGCCGCAGTGAGAAGACGCTATGGTATGCGGCGACGCAACGCATCCTTTTGGCGGCCCTGACGCATGGAGGAGGTCATCATACATCGGTTTGGTAGGCCGTCAGGGCCTGGGCCAACAGGTTCGACGTGCCGCTGAGGACAGCAGACTGCAGCGTCGCCGTGACGATGGGAGAAGGGGCCATGATGAGGGCTCTGGACGTCCCGAAGAGTCGAGGACAAAATCTTTGACGGAGAAGCTCTACAAGCGGTGTACGAGAACCCCTTCGTTGTGAGAGGCGATGAGCGGTATTTTGCGCAAGCTAGCTATACAGAGCGATATGATGATCCCTTTGGTGCATGCGGCCCGTGTAGGGTGACGGAGCTGACGCTATTTTATAAACCGCGGTATTGCGAATCTGATGCGACCATAATGCGATCTGTTCAAAAGAGCACCCTTGAGGCTGGCGAATTCGTAACCACGACGAGTTTCGATAGGGTTGTCAAACCGGCATGGAGGCCCGGTGGATTGAAGACTCGGCATAGGTGGTTCGTGTGGAGGAATGGGGAAACACTGGGACGCCCTACCATCCCCGGTTCGTGTGGAGGTCGCCGGCCAAAGTTCGGATCGGCAAATGAGGGAGAAAGGCTCGCACTACTGTGGGGCGACGGACAGCTGTCCATTCTAGCTTTCAGCAGACATGCCGAGCTTTTGGTGGGCGGGCATCGGGCTGGCATCAAAGATAGCTGCCTTCTATTGGCCGCTTACACCTTTGTTGCTGGTATGCTTGTATTGTCTGCGGGCAACGGCAAAGATGGTAACTCGAAAGGAGCTTGACGTGTCAGCCAACGAAAGCTTGTCGTAATCGCAATGTTGCCCAAGCAGCACGTCGCTTGCATGATCATACGCCACACGTTGATTGCATTGCAGGAACAAGATGCAGGTTTCTAATGCTGACATGGATGGCAGCTCTGTTTGATCTGTACTCGTTCATCTCAACCTCCACCTCATAACCTGTTCCTAGTCACTCCAAACTGCAGGGATTGAGCTTCCTCGACTCGGGGCAAATCTCAACTGCATGGCAGGCTGAACAGCAAACGACTCCAACGCGCTCTAAGTACGTGACGTTTCGCATTATCGTACACGTATGTCCCGCTCCCGGGGTGAACCCACGCTTATTACAAAGGGAGTCCCGTCCTTCTAATTGGCTTCATGGCATGTTATGCATAGCATGTTCAAGTCCAGCCGCGCTTGGATTGCTTTCAATGCCAGCCTTTTAGCTCCGTCCGTTTTGCATCATAAAACCCTCTGGATTTTCGGGATCAAGGTCTCGTCAGGATCCACATGAACAGCAGCTGGACAATGTACGAGTAAAAGAACAGGAACTGGGTTCTCTGGTTCCTCTTGGCCCGGGAATCGCCGGTCTGCATGGGGCCAACGCCATTAGCCGAGTTCTCGGGCAGAAGGACGTACTTGAGAGACCGCATCTGAAATGAAAAGTTAGTCATCACAGCTGCGACAAGGGGCCGGTGCAAGCATGCATACCAAGAACAGAGAGTTAGCCAGAAAAGTGTAGAGGAACACCGACCAGCCAATCCAGCCACCTGTGCCCTTGCCGCCGTTGAAGGTCTCGGCCACCGCAACGGTAATGATGATGCCAACAAACTTGTAGCCCGAGTACGCGATCAGATCGTAGAGCTGCGAGTCGTTCGAGATGCCCAACAGATAGCAGCCCAGCTTCAGACCCAGGATCTCCACCACCACTATTACCAGAGCCGTCGACGCCGTGTATCCAAGAAGCTCGGGCTGGAACTGGCCGCGGAGACCGGCAATGAGGGTGGACAGGAGGATGTACGTCACCACGGCCATGACGGGGATGTACATGTCTGGGCTGTTGATGTCGTCGCGCGGCGGGAGATACCACCCCTCCTGGCCGCTAGGTCCAACGGACTGCTTGCGCGACCATGGCTTGTGCCTCCAAGGGAACAGGACGAGGAATAGCTTATTGATGACATATGAGTTGGAGACGTTGAAGTAGTGCTTCAGAGCGTTTACGTTGACGTATCGGTTGAACTGCAACAAGGGTTAGCTTCGTGTAGGTCCGGCGCATCTTGCGGGGCCCAAAGGCGCTGCCGAGATCCCGAGTTGGGGCTCTTCTCTCTCTCTCTCTTTCTTTCTCGACATACGTTCTGTTCCATGTACTCCTGGCCATGCCTGAAGGCCGACTGTCCGAACTGTGCTGCGACCTGCGCCGTTGGGTCGTTCATGAACTGTCCATATGCGCCGAAAACGTTTCCACTCGTGCCGCCTTGCTGCTGATAGGGGCTGTTGTAGCCTTGTTGCGATTGCGACTGCGACACGGGAGGAGGGGGCGAGCGCAGCTGGGGAACCGTCGAGACATGCTGGGGTACAGGGTGGTGCAAGGGAGGCGACTGCCCGTACGTTTGTGGGCGCTGCATGATGGGCGAAGGAAAGCTTGTGTGAATTTCTGCTTATGACGTGGAGGGATTTGGCGAGGGCTTTGTTCAAGGAACCGGTGAGCTGTGTTGGAGAGGACGTTCAGCGTCGCAAGTGTTGGGATGCCTCCCTTCTATGAGTCCACGTCGTCTTTGGCGGGCCGCGAGCTGAGGTGGACGTAGCTGGTATGGAAATGTGTTTACTTCCATGTCATCAGCAGGGGGGGGGCTTAGATTTCACACTGTATGGACAAGCTTTTTACAGCGGAGGAATACAGTGCGGAATGCCGGCGGATTATCCTCATCTCCGGGTCTTATCGATAGGGTTCTCAAGCGATGCGGTAGCAGTCCATCGCAGCCAGCCCGCACGCCTTAGCGGCCAAGGGTCTGCGCCACAGGCCAGCTTTTTGGATCACCGAGGAACTCGCCCCAAACCAACGGTTGTCCCTCACTCCTTTCCTTCACCCGTCGTCTTGCTCTCTAAAAGCTTTCCGGGTCGCAGTAATCCAAGGAAAAGAAGGGCGCATACGCAATGCTGGACACGTTCGAGATCCTGACCACCTCCGGTGTGGTGCTCTGGTCCAGGACCTATGCGCCGGTTAACCCGTCCGTCATCAATAACTTCATCGCCGATGTCTTTATCGAGGAGAAGGGCGGCGCCGCGTCTAGTCAGTCCGCAGCCAGCAACCCACCATACAAACGCGACCAGCACACGCTCCGTTATACTTTTGTCAAGGAACTAGGTGTCATCTTTGTGGTATGTTCCTTCGGCACTCAATGCCCGCCCCTCCCCCAAGCCATACATGGCACTGACGGACTTGCGGGCAGGCCGTTTATAGATCGCTCCTCCACCTGTCATGGATTGACAAGCTTGTCGACAACATCAAGACGATTTTTGTGGACTTATATGGCGAGCAGTTGACGAAACCTCACACGACGTTGGTCGAATGCCACAAGTTCGACGAGTATTTTGATCAGCAGGTCAGAGAGTTGGAGACGACGGGGTCCAAGGGCGACTCGAACGTCTCGGCGGCCGAGTTCGCAAAGGAAGAGAAGACATTGTCTGGAAACCTTGGCGACGACCCTCCCCTTCCCCCGGGTCTGCATTATAGGGGTAAGACGAATGCGCCGCGCGCCATAGTATCACGAGATCAATGTTAACCGGCGACCAGGACGCGGCCTGAACGCTGCGAGCGGAACATCGAACGATTCGACACCCGTTGCGACGCCCACCACCTCGCGGCCCTCGACCCCCGGTACCAGCAGTGTCATAGTAGGAAAGGCCGGGCCCGTAGCCAAGATGTCGCGTCGCGCACGCAAGGCCGGGAGCTCGGGGCCCGTCTCGTCTGGAGACGAGTCGGCCGGCAGGAGGCCCAAGGTCGCGGCGCGGTCGTCAACGAAGAAGGGCCGCAAGTGGGATGCGGACGGTATGGCGGACGAGGATGACGACGTGGTGCTCGACTACTCGGCCGCTCCGAAGTCGGCGACGAGCGACTCGGAAGCCGAGCCGGCCGGCCGCTCCTCCGCGGTCGAGCAGGTCGACCACACGACATGGGGGTCCAAGACGGCAAAGGGCCAATTCGTGCTGAAGGATCTCGATGACGAGGTACACAACATCCTGGCCTCGGCGCAGGCCAAGAACAACACCTCGTCCAAGACGGAGGCCTCTGGCGGGCTGATCGGGTCCGGCCTGAGCACCATTGGCGGCCTGTTCCGCAACGTCGTCGGCGGCAAGACGCTTACCAAGGCGGACCTCGACAAGGCCATGAAGGGCATGGAAGAGCACCTCCTCAAGAAGAACGTGGCGCGCGAGGCCGCCGTCCGGTTGTGCGAGAGCGTCGAGAAGGAGCTCCTGGGCGTCAAGACGGGCAGCTTCGAGAGCATCAACGCCAAGATCCAGGCCGCCATGGAGGCCTCGCTCACCAAGATGCTCACGCCGACGTCCTCCCTTGATCTCCTGCGCGAGATCGACGCCATTACCGCGCCGCCCGCGACTTCACTGCGCAAGGCGCGCCCGTACGTCATCTCCATCGTCGGCGTCAACGGTGTCGGCAAGTCTACCAACCTGTCCAAGATCTGCTTCTTCCTCCTGCAGAACAAGTACAAGGTGCTCATCGCCGCCGGCGACACCTTCCGCTCCGGCGCCGTCGAGCAGCTCGCCGTTCACGTGCGCAACCTCAAGGAGCTCACGGTCCGCGAGGGCGGCCGCGTCGAGCTGTACCAGAAGGGCTACGGAAAGGACGCCGCCACCGTCGCTCGCGACGCCGTCTCGCACGCCGCCCAGGAGGGCTTCGACGTCGTCCTCATCGACACCGCCGGGCGCAGGCACAACGACCAACGCCTCATGTCTTCCCTGGAGAAGTTTGCCAAGTTTGCCCAACCCGATAAGATTCTCATGGTCGGCGAAGTAAGACCCCCCTCCTTCCCCTCAAACGCAGAAGAAAAAGAGCAGAAAGAAGCTAACACGCGCCTCCTCAAAGGCCCTCGTCGGCACCGACTCGGTCGCACAGGCCCGCAACTTCAACGCCGCCTTCGGTGCCGTCCGCACCCTCGACGGCTTCATCATCTCAAAGTGCGACACGGTCGGCAACATGGTCGGCACCCTCGTCAGCCTCGTCCACGCCACAAACGTCCCGGTGCTCTTCGTCGGCGTCGGCCAGCACTACTCGGACCTGCGCAACTTCTCCGTCAAGTGGGCCGTCGAGAAGCTGCTGAGCGGCTCTTGAAACGTGAATATGAACAAAGAATAAAGAAAGAACGAAAGAAAGAAATGACCGATTGTAAAACCGACACGTCCTCGTCACGGGCAAGGGAGGAAGAGGCGGGGCGGCAGTCTTCTCCGGGGCGCGGGTTGTTTTGCACAACACACACATATCATACCATTGACATACCATACCAGTTTTCTAATATTACTTGGATGAAATGAATGAAACAAATAATGAATGAAACAAATCAAAAGTAGAAGCCTGTGCCCCCCCCCCCTCTTTCTTTCTTTTTCTTTTTTTTCTTCTTCGTGTTGGATAACCCTGATGACTGGTACCTTTCTTGAACTTCCATCCATAAGCCATCCATCTGTCACTGTTGATCTCTTGGCGTGTCTCGCGCGGTAAATAAATGTTTCCCATTTTCGGTAGACTGGTGACATCTTGCAAGTAGAGCATCGGACCTCGCATGCGTCGCGTCCACGAACAGTACGACATGTAAAGGGGGCGGGCGGACACAACGTTCAAGGATCTTGGTGAGATAATACACAGATCAGGCGTGCAAATTATTACTATATACGTTCTTGTGTAGTGTAGTAGTAGTAGTAGTAGTAGTAGTGGTGGTGGTGATGATGGTAGCGGGAAGGGGGCAAGCGGTAATAGTGTATAGTCAGGCCAAGCGTTAGAGCTAGCGTAGTAGCGAGCGAAAACGTTAAAAAGGAAGAGCCTTCTTCCTCCCCCCAAAAAATCTTCAGTTCGTCGTCATGTTTTTCTCCGCGATGCTTCGGACCAAATAAACAAAGGAAAATTAATTTTGGCCCTCTAAACCCGATCCCAGTGAGGACGGACAGTGGCAATTGCAAGTGTCTGTTTACCCCCGAGGGAAAGGCCAAGGGTTAAGATACACCACATCTGCTCTCGGAGATCCTCTAGCTCGGTCGATGTAGTGTAGTAGAAGTAAGTCTTGGAAAAAGGGGGTATCATCATTCTAGTGTGTCCATTCTTGGGCTCAAGAGCATGCTGCGTGAAAAAGATCGACTGCGGTGCGAGTGACAAAGGAAATCCTCCTCAATTCCACATATCCTCCCGCTCGTCGATGCCTCTTCTTAGTCTTCAAAGAAGTCGGTGTCGTCGAAGTCGCCTGGGTGAGCGTCCGAGTCGTAAGCGCTGGACCGCATCATCGGGGGCGTCATGGGTTGTTGAGAGCGACTCGATGGGCGACGGCCAGGCGGGCTCTTCAGGGTCATAGGCTCGGATGGCACATCGGTGAACGAAGGTCCTCGGGCTCTGTTCTGAAGCTGCTGAGCCGTGTAACGACGGCCGGTAGTCTGGAAGGCCGTCGGCTGGGGTTCCTCCGTGCTCGTCGGAGGCGTCTGGCGAAGGCTAGAGGCCGGTGGCGTCATCAAGCCATTGGCGGTGTTGCTCAATGATGCCGTAGCTGTCGATCGGGAGGGGGTGTGATTGTTGGTCAAGGCAGACCGAGATGTTGAAGGTCGAGGTGTTCGTCCGCCTGATGAGAAGATGGGCTGTTGGGACTTTCGCCAGTTGCCCCATGCCGCAGCCAGAGGGCCGACAGCTTGAGCGACGCGGGGCGAAGCGGCCTCACGAAGAGACTGCGCAATGTTGGGCAGGCTGATAGCCGATCCACCGTTCATCGCGCGCTCGCGCTCTTGCTCCTCCATTTGAAGGTTGGCCTTGAGACGAATAGCGGCATCCTTGACAGCCTCTCTATCAAAGTCCTGAGCGGACACGGCAAGGATGATGTCTTGCAGATCGCCGTGTCTCACGGCAAGAAGCTCGCGCAGCCAGGTGATCTCGTCATCACGCTTGGCAATCTTCGTCGGCGCTTCGGGGTCGAGCTTGTCGACGGTGGACTCGAGCTCTTCGATGCGTTGCTCGCGGGCCTGCAACTGCTCTTGCAGGACCATGATGGACTCCCGCAGGGCCTGGGGCGAGATCTTCTCGGGAAGGTCCATGGCCTTGGGCACGGCGGTGGCAACGGTGGCGGCAGCCTTTGGTTGGAAGGCCGCAGCGGCTTGCGCAGGCGCCTCGACGCCGGCAGACTTGGCAGCTTGAGCAGCGGCGCGAGCAGCCTCCTTGGCGATCTCGAGCTTCTCCTCCAGGTGGGCGACGCGGTCTTGCAGGTGCTCGGTCTTGGATGTCGAAAGGCTGAGACGCTCGAGAAGGTGCTGCTCGGTCTTCTGGCCGTCCTCGACGGCGTTGCTGAGCTGGCGCTCCCAGCGGGTCTGGAAGTCCTCAAGCTCGTTCTGGTGCTTGCGCTTCAGCTCCTCGATAGCTTCGGCCTTGCTGGTCTGAGCTTCCTCCATCATCATTTCAGACTGAGCCTTGGCAGTTCCGACATCCATGTTGGCCTGGTCGAGCTCGGCTCTGAGCTTGACAATTTGTTCCTCGAGCTCCTCGCGAACAACGTTGACTTGGTGGTTGGCTTCGTCAATCTCGCGCTGCATGGCGGCGTGCGTTCGCTGGACCTCGTTGATACCAGACTCTCTGGCCTCCTTGAATTCGCTCTGGTAGCGCATAGCAGACTGGTGGAGTTTGTGGTTCTCGGTCTTCATCTCGCCGAGCAGGCTCTCGAGACGCTTGCATTCGTTGACAGCACGCATTCCCTGGCGCTCACCGTTCTCCAGTCGTTCGATCTCGGTCTCCAGACGCTCACGTGTGCGGGCCTCGGCTTGGAGCTTGGCGTCCAAGACCTCTTGACGTGCGAGCAGTGCCTGCTCGCGCTTGGTACGGCGGGCATTCTCCTCTGTGATGTCGCGAGCAGCTTGAGCCATGTCTTCCTGGAGAGAGACAAACTTTGCGCGCCAGCTTTCTCTGATACGTTCGTTCTCTTGAAGCTGGGCCCCAAGGGAAGCGAGGAACTTCTGCAATTCCTTGTTGTCATCGAGAGCATCGTTGTGGTCGATTTGCAGTCGGCGGGCGGTCTCAACGGCGCGCTCCGCTTCGGATCGCCAACGGGTGGCTTCATGGGTGGCAGCGCGCAGGTCATCATCCATCACGTTGATCTTGTTGGTGAGCTCAGTTTGGGCCTGCGTCGCGTTGGTCTGCGAGGCCTCCATAAGAGCCATACGCATGGTGTGCTTGGAAGCCGCCTGCTCAAGATACTTGATCTTGTTGTTTTGCTCCTCGACCTCCTCTCTGAGACGGTTCTCCTCTTCGGTGGCAATGCGGAGAAGCCGCTGGACCTCGGAGAGTCTATCTTCGGCGGTACGGCGGCCGTCCAGCTCTGTCTGAGCCCTCTCCTCCTGGTTCCTGAGCTTCTCCTCGAGATCAGCAATACGGTTGTCGAAGATGCTTCGGTTCATGATTTCGACCTCAACGCGGGTCTCGGCGGCCTGTAGCTTTCTCTCCAGCTCTGCCGCGAGATCTTCGGCAGCACGGCGATCAGTGACTTCCTTCTCAGTCTGGTTTCGCTCGACGTAAAGGCGTTCTTCAAGATCAATGATCTTGGCCTGGAGCTCACTCAGCTTGTTATTGACGGCCTCGTCGCTGTCGCGATCAGTAGCAGCCTGCTGGGATGGCGTCGGCATACGTTTCTCGACAGCCTCTTCCACGATGTTGCGTAGGTCCTCGCCGCGGAAGTCGAGACGCATAGAGGCGCCAAACTGCTCCCTCATCTCTTCCAAAGCCTTGAGCACGGCGGCGCCGGAGGCATCCTCGGGGGCGGCAACTGGGGCCACGGGAGGAGCGCTTCGCTGCTGTACCGCAAAAGCGTCGAGGACGGCCGCGCGAATCTGCTCCATGCGTTTGTCACGGCGCGGGCTCAACGAACGACGAGGCACGGGTTCTTCGTCCTCGTCGTCGGCATCACTGTGCTGGATGTCTGCAGAAACGCTGCGACGGACGGAAGAAGAGGCTCTTCTGGAACCGCCCCGGAGCGACTGCTTAATGGAAAGAAGAGCCTTCTCCAATGGGTCGAGGCGAGCGGAGAGCAGGTCACTGACGGCTTCATTGACACGGCCGTCGAAGAATTGGACACGCTGCTCCAGCTTGGCCTGTTCCTCGTCACTAAAGGCTTCCTCCCAGTCACTGTGTGCGACGCTCTCTTGCCCGTTCAAATGGGTGATGGGAGCATCGAACGACTGCCTGCTCACAGGAGGATCGACGAAAGGATCCTCAATTTCCGTGCTTGGCATCGCCGAGTTGTCGGCAGGAAGGTCGCGGTACTGCCGGACGGGACTGGACGTCCTGCTGCGGTACTGACTGCCGGCTTGCATCTTATAGGGCGACAGGTTGGTAACACCAGCGACCTGGATTTGCCTCTTGGGACTAGGCTGGCGCCAGTTGGTAGCTTGGGTAGTGGCCTTGTTCACGCCGAAAGTTGGGTCATTCTGGTTGAGGTGATCCATGATGGCATCGATCTCCTCGAAAGTCGGCTCGTGGGGCATGTCATCGTTGGCGTTGTCCGCGGCTTGGCCGCCAAAGGAGAAGTCGCGCGCCTGGGCCTCGTCGACATGCTCTTCGGCCTCGGAGACGACGTAGTCCTCAGGAATCTCCCCTTCTTCAAGCCCATCCTCAACTTCGCGAGCAGGTGAGGGAGAAGCCGCAAAGCGAGACGCAGTCAGACCCTTGATCTTCGGCGGGCTGGCGAAGCGAGAAGCGCCCAGTCCCCTGGAGGCACCGAATTTGGGAGGGGTGGGTGCGCGGGGAGATGGCTCACGCGAAGGCGACGACTGGGCCGGAGCTTCGGTGCTTGGCAGGACAGGCTCGACGGTGTCTTCTCTGTCGCGGTCGTCCTCTTCGTCTTCCTCGGTCTCGGTCTCGTGCGCAACAGACCAGCCGCCGCCGGGGACGAATGCCCTGGCGGTGGCAGACAATGACTTGTTGTGACCCTTCTTGTAGGTGTCGATACCGAACGGCCGAGCATCGTTGAAGTTCTGGAGGTCGGACTTTGACTCAAATTCGAAAGGCGCCCAGTTCAGTTGCTGCTGATCAGGCGAAGTATCAGAGGGGCTAGTAGCAGTGACAGCCTTGGAATCGGTAGGATGCTCGGAGGCGACGGTAGAGGACATTGTGGTGTCTGCAGGCGTAAAAGCTTGCTCATCGCCCGACTTGTGCTCGGGAGCATCCTGTTCTTCCTTTGGTGCGAGCTGAAGCGATTGCATTCCGGTGGGCTCAGGCGATGGTTCAGCAAACAGGGGAACGTCATCGCCATCCCCTCTCGAAGCCTTGGCCCTCTTGATGCGCGACTCGTCAATCAGACGACCGTCTGCATCATCGGGAAGATCGTCCTGAGATTCGTCGTTCTTGTTGTTGTCGCTGCTGCTGGGACGAACGATCGGAATGGCCTTGCTCTTTTTGGGAGGCTTAACAGCAACATCAGAGAGGCTCAGATCAATGTTGCCGAAAATGGAGCTAGTGCGGTTTCCGACGCTTTCGCTGCCCGACACAGGGCTGGTGACAGAGTCAGAAACATTACCGAAGGGCGTGAAGGCTGGCGCATCCGGTCGGAACTTCGGGCCAGAGGCAGAAAAGCTGAACTCGCTCTGGCCGGGGGAGAAGACAGGGGCAGCAGCGTTAATTTTGGAGGAGATGGACTGTGCGCCGAACGAATGTCCCGACGGCGAGGCAATAGACGACGCGAAAGACCCGCCGCCCGCCTGGAAGACAGACGGCTGGAAGCCATTGCTGCCACCTCCGAAGCTGAAGCTGGCCTTGGACTCATGACCCGGGTTGAACTTGAATTCGGGGGCCTTGACGTTGAGCTTCGACAGTGACGGCTTGCTGGCATGGCTCGACCTTCTCGGCATGCCAGAGTTGCTGGACGCCGACGAGACGTCGTTCCACGGGTTGCTTGTCGTGGAGAAGGAGCGCTGGTGCTGCTGCAAGAGGGTCGTGAGGCTAAAGTCCTGGACAGGCGTACCGAGGTTGCTGGGGTTGGTCTCGATCTCGGCCGCCTCGTCGATCCGATTAGGGTCAACGTCGTGCCATCCGGCCAAGCTGTCGCCACGAGCCCGCGTCTCGTCGTGGTGAGAAAAGAAGTTCTGCGACAGCGAGTGGCCACGACTGTGGGGCCGCGGGTGGTGGAGAACAGGGCCATCGCCAGGTCGCTGGATAAACTGCTGCTGCAATTGCGGGTGTGGCTGGAACTGGATGGAGGCTTCCCTCATATGCGACGGAGGCTGTTGTTGAGAGAAATCCGCGAGCTGTTGGGCAGCGGCTTCCTCGTTATGCGGGCTGTAATCCTCGTGCTCCAGCTCGTTGCGCATCTGTTCCTCCAAGTGGTATTCGGCCTCGTCTATCTCGGCCTGAAGGTCATCATCGTTGACCTGCGAGGCCTCCAATGGCTTCGCGGGGGGTTCTTCTTCTGCCTCCTCCTCCTCATCTTCTCGCACCTCCTGCAGGCGTGGGGATGCCCGGGCAGGTTGCTGTTGCTGCATGAACTGCTGATGGGGCATCATGGGGTACTGCAAAGACTGGTGCCGCTGGTGCGCGTTGAATGCAGGGCTGCCAGTGGGTGTGAACCCCTCGGGAGTAAAGGGCGAAACGGGAGAGAGAACTCCGGCGAGCAGCGAAGGCGAATCGGTTCTGTGCTGCGAAGGCCAGCCCATTGGCGAATGCTGATTTGACATCTGAAAAGGCGAGTGGCCCATAGGAACCGAGATCGACTGTCGGGCGTTGTACTTGGCCGGGTGGCTCCCAAAACCAACGGGAGAGACCAGACTCGGGCTTGGACCTGCGGAGGAACGGCCGCCAGGCACGAACTGTGAAGGGAAAGGGTACCCCTGCACATGGTTGCTCGAGGCCGAAGACGTAGGCATGGGCGGAGAGAAGGGCAGAGGCGGATATTGCACCGAGGCCTGCCGGCTGGGTTGTGACACCGCAGGGGATATTGAAGGCGCGGGTGGATCGTCATCGCCGAAGGACACACCGAGAGCTCGCAACTTGGCTTCGTTAAGCTCGTTCACGTAGTTCTTCCAGGCTGCGACACGTTTAGCGCGGGTGTCATCTCCACATCTGAAGCTCGCAACTTACCATTCAAGTCAGGCAACGTGACCTTGTACGCGTGCTCGGCACGCTCTCTAGCAACTTCGTCAAAGTCGGGCCAGGCGTCTCTGCTCTGGGAGTACCCTGTGCGGGCCTGGTACGTGCCCTCCGCCACATCCAGGTCAAAACCGCTGATGTCGTACCCAAGCTCCTGCCACGATCGGAACATGCCTTCAATCTCGTTCTGGTTCAGCGGCTTGGGCGCTTGCCCGGGGCGTCCACGCTCATCGTCTTTGGGAAGAAGAACCATAATATTCTTGCCCTTCCACGGAACCTTCTTCTTCAGCCGCGGTGTCATGCTCGGCTCCTTGATCGAAACCCTCGCCGAGGCACTCCTCATCGGCGTGGTGGGAGCTTTGGCTGTCTCGCCATATGCAGCACTCGCGCTCCTTCTGGGCGTCGTTGGAATTGCAGGTAGGTCTGGGAGCTCGCCGGCCAAGTCGGCCTTTGAGAGGTCTGGGCTCTCCATGGTTGCGTGTGCGACGTCGTCTCGAGGCTCCGCGTTTTCGGGCCTAAGTGTCTCGACACTGGACCGGGTGCGAGGGTGGCGAGGTTCGATGAGCGATGCACGGGCAAGGGGCGGGCGGGCTCTCGGTGTTCGCGGCGACTCTTTATCGTGCCAGACAGCTTCGTCGCCGGAACCTGAGCCGCTCAATGAAGAGTGCTCGCTTCCGTCGCTGAACCAATGGCGACTCTCCGAGTTTTCGCCGGCTGTGTGTTGGCGAATCCAGTCCTCAGTCAATCGCCGTGCGGGTCGTCGAGCACGATTGGCGAGGACCTGAGCTGCGCTGAGGTAGGGCTCGGGCGACTCGTCGTGGTCGAAGGAAAGCGCGGGGGGAGGACGGAGAAAGGGGGTGTTGATGGCAATGTGATGGATTGGCGAGTCTTCGGATTGATCGCTGCCAACACTTTGGGGACGGAGAAGTCTCGTGTCTTGGGTGGAGTACGGTGAGCCCCAACTGGCGGTAACGTACCTCTCCTCTTCTTCGACGTTGGCTTGACTTTTCAGAATTTCCCGAGCTCGGTCAGGGAGTCTCGGCGCGGGCAGCGAAGGCAAAATGGGGGAGGACCCGAGGTCCTCGCCGTCGGCAACAGTAGAGGTCGCAGAAAGGGCGGGCGACGCGGGCGACTTGATCGGTGGACGATGAGGTCCTTTGCCGTCCTGTGCAGGTGCAGCAGGAGGAGATTGGAATTGCTGCTGTTGAGGAGACGTCTTCGAGGGACTCTGTTTCAATCAGGAATGGGGCCCAAGATCAGAGTGGCGTCTGCCGCGGGCTGTCAAGGTACCACTGGGGAAGGGGAGGGAATGTGAAGGCGAGGCGAGGTGAGGTGAGGTTAGGTTAGGTAGCTTGACTTACCACGGTGAGATCAGCGCAGACGATGGGACCGTCTGCAGCCAAGTCTCTTGAGATTTCGCGTCGAGGACCCTTCTTTCACAGCCCTCAGAAAAACGGCATGTACAACACGAAGCAGACCGCGAGAAAGAAAGAGTGAAAACCAGGAACAGACAGGCTGTCGAAGTTGTTGACAGGAATAAGGGGGTGGGAGGAGAAGCGGCCCGTGTGATTGGGGCCAGCTGTCTGTGTGTGTTGTATATTTGGCGGGTCGTATTTTTTGGTCGCGACGACGCGTAGGGAATTTTTTTTCTGGGGCAGGCGGGCGGGCAGTAGGGGTGGCTCGATGCTCTGTGTACGGTATAGCTAGCAAGCAGGAATAAGGTATTATTTGCACAGGTGGTCCGGTTCAGGGATTAGAGAGCGGGGGGTGGTTGCAGAAGGGAAACTATGTGAGGGAAATTATTGACTAAGGAGCGACATGAATGCAAAAAGGCGACAGCTCGCAGGGACCGGACGCATCGGGATCACAGCTCGGGCTAAACGATGAGGATGATGATCTTGATGACTTGACAGGTCGTCGTCGGTCTTTCGATACGGGAGACTGACTGGTTGGGGGGAGGAAGGAAGAAGAAGAAGAAGAAGAGGAAGAGGATGGAAGTGGGAGAGTGAATGCGAAGGAGATGAAAAGAAGGCGAGGATTGGACGGGCCGGGCAGAGAGAAGAAACAAGGCGAGAGAGAGAGAGAGGCGTGACACCCAGTCAAGGCATTGCATGGCACAGGATGCTAAGGCAAAAGTTTCCTACTGTTCTGGGAGATGATGGTGTCCAGGTGAAGGAGGACTCGAGGTACCATGCACAGACAAGGAACGGGCTGACGGGACGGGTAAGGTACAGGTACAGGCACAGGCATAGGCACTGGCACTGGCACTGGCACAGGCTCGGCAACGGAAAAGAGCAGCAGGTACGACGTACCTTAATAGGTACAGCAGCAGCTCTAGAGCTAAGGCACGGCCAGGCGTGATTGAGCTCTGATTGTAAAATAATAGAATACAGAAAAAAGAAGAAAAACAGACTCAGGCTTTTAAAAGTCTTCCGCATATGGCAGGCTGCAGCAGAAAACGGTCTCAAAGGATTTGCCAATCATCAACTTAACTGTTGTACCTTGATAACTCAACAACCAGGGGCGACCACGTCGACGGTGCGTTCGTCTGCGCCGTCCGGTGGGAATGAATGACTGGACGAGAGCAAAGACGTTCACTATTCATCCTCCGGGCCGTTTGGCCGTTTGCGTGGATCCTTTTGGGGCCGGTGGCGCGACGAGGTTGGACGTTTCTGGGGACAATTAAAGGCGCAAGAAACAGCAGCAGCAGCAGCAGCAGCAGCAGCTGGCACTTGCTGCCGCGTCCGGTTTGCTTGCTTTCTTTCCATGCCATGGAATGGAATGAATGTCATTCGGAATTAGCAAGACATATATGAGAGAGAGAGAGAGAGAGAGAGAGTCGGGGGGTCCCTGCTTTCCAGTGGGGTGGACCGTGGCTTGCCAGGGACAAGCTGGCAACTTTCTGGCCGACTTGTATGACAACCTTCCAAACAGGCCACTCGCTGATGTTGTTTTAATGAGCGCCCCCCCGCTGCACCACGGGGCCGAACTATGGCCAGGGGGCAATCTCTCGCCTTGCTTGGCCCATGATAACGAGGCACATCCGACCTAGAGCGGGTCCCCTCGCAGACGGATGTACCCCCCTAACAGATCGCCCGCCCTAGGAATCGCTCCCCCCTACTCTCGCATCGCTTCTGGAGCTCTGGCTGATTTCCGCTCCATGACGCCGCCCCGCCCGCTTGAACCTGCAGACGACATCGTCTTATTTGCCGGTGGCTCAATCCTCGCCCGGGCCCGTGACGCTCGTGGCCCAGATTATGAGATTATACACTACCACTGTCACTTGTTCTCTGCATGCCCGCCTGCCCGCCTGCCGGCTCGGCTGACACCGGGCGTCTCCAAAGTCTCGTCCGTGTCTGGGAGCGGTTGTGTCTTACACATCGGCCACATCATGCCTTGCAGAAAAGAGAAGAAGAAGAAAAAACAGCTTCAAGTGGCCGGTGCCAGTTGATTTTGATGGTTCTGCTGAACCCCGTGTGCCTCTATACAATTATTCTGAACAAACCCCCGGCCCCTTTTCTTCACAGTACTGCCCGAAACAGGCACCGTCGACTGACAACAGCGTTTCCGTTTCCAGCCGCATCGGTCATTCGTGAAGGCAAACTAAAGGATTGTTGTTCTTCAAGAGTGACCCTCGACACTAGGCAGAGAGAGAGAGAGGGGGGGGGGGGGGGGATAAAAAAGGAAAAAGAAAAAAGCCACTTGCGCCCTTGGACCCAGCGACATGCACAGCGGGAAGCCCGCCATCCTGTCAGGATTCCAGGGTCCATCCCTTTCGACGCACGTTTTCCCGAGGAGCTTCATACTCGACACCGAAGGGGCGATTGAGCTCTGCCGACGCGCTTGCTGCTTCAATCCAAGAACAGGAGGGGTGACCAAAGACGGTGGCAGGTGTGCGTCCCGTTATTGCCGCCAGACTCTTCCATCATAAGCTTCGGCTCTCGACAGCCCTTTTCCGGGTCGCAGACACGGAGACGCACCGAGAGGGGTAGGCTTGCTCCAAGTTTGGTCCCGGCATTTCTCGAACGGACGTGCGGAAGCGACAACTTGAGATGGGCGCGTCCTCCCACCCCCTCGTCCTTCAGGGACAGCAGTGTCTCGTTACTAGACGCGGTACCATGGTATGGTCAGACAAGACGGCGCGGGGGGAGAAGAGCGCAAAGCCCCGGGCAAAAACAAAAGGGCAAGTAAAAAACGGTAACAGCGTTGAACCCGGGTCGTGGTGAGATTGGATATCGCGGGCGATATAGCTGATCAGGGCCGCCGGCTGTACCAATTAAGCAGGTGAGATTGACATGTGGAGGAGGCACGCGAAGATGGTTCCTTCATGAAAAGGCCCTTTTTATTTCCTCCCCCGGCACCATTCATGCATCATCTGTGATCCTTATCTCGTGTAGGGCCACTTGCTCCAGACTGGCTTGGAACCTCTCTCTGCAGTGGTCCAAAGGGGCGGCTGCTGTTGGCAATCTTGCATATTCACGGCTGTGCGTGCCCGTGGCCTCTCATGGGGTTTTCTCACACATGACCTTCTCGCCCCGCATGGCTCTGGCTCTGGCTCTGGCCCTGAGCACTCGGTCCAGAAAACGAAGGCATTCAGAGATGCTATCACACAGCCAGATGAGGCACGCCTTTTCGATTAACTACACCAGCTCCAGGTTTCGGGCGAAACCCCGGGTTCCAACCACACCTGATCTGTTTTCTTCGCTCTGTCGTGTTCCAACGTGATATTACTCATACAAGAAGTAGGCTCTCGCTCGTCGACCGACGACCGATTGAGTCCCAGATATTACCTCGTGCTTTTGCTCTCAAAGAGCCCCTTTGGGGAAAAGAAGAAGAAAAAAAAAACGCTAACCCCAGCTTTCAGCATGCAAAGCTTAATGCTCCCAGCAAGTCACCCTTCTAGCCCAACTTTCTCTCCCGGCCCAAGCCGAACCGGCTTGCGTTCCCATAGTCATGGCGATGCTCCTTCCCGTAAATACGCGCCGCATGTTCCCGTGGCCGAAATCGCGATGTGTTCCTGTAATTCAACCTCGCTTCTCTGCCTCATAGAAGAGAGACGGCAGCTCACTCATGGGTCACAGAAGATGTCAAAGTTGCCATCCGAGCCCACGAACACCGCATTGCTGAAGCTCTGCTGAGGAGCACTGCTGATCGCCGACTTGCACTGTTCTGTACCCGTTACCCGTCATGGTCAGCATGTTGCTTCTCATTCACCGCGACCGGAGACCGGCTCCGTCCCGTCCCTCCGGCCTCTTCACTAATGAGAGCTTGGAAGAGGGGGAGGAATAGAAAGGATACCCAGCCTCGGGGGCTGGACGGAGACCAACTTACCGGACTGCTTGTCACAATCCGACACCTTGAAATTTTGCGACCCGCTGTTGGCGGCGTCGGCGCACTTGTTCTTCTGGTTGTCGCACGCTCTGTTCGCCGCTGTCGCGAAGTCGGGCTGGTGGTCCGCGGCATCAGCATCCAGGTAATCTCGAGTCCCAGGCAGCTAGAAGCCGGCCAAGGTAGTCAGACTTACAAAGGTGTCGCCGTCGACCTCAAACGGTCGTTCAGAGTTGCTCGACTTTGTGATCTGTTCGCGTGCGCCGAAGTCAGCCAAAAGTTCGTCCCTTCATCTTGATTCCGCATCTGGTCGTGCTTGTTCGGACTAAAACCGCGCACCCCACCCCCTTCCCTCGAGACAGCCGCACATAGGACCTCACACGCGGAGGCCCCAGCCCGAAGATACCACCAGCCGCCAGAGAACGAAAGAAGATATGAAGGAGAAAAGGGAAAACGAGATCTTGCTTGAGAGACAACACGGGATAACGTACTGCGGACGCCTTCAAGCCTCCCAAGCTGCCGTCAAACGACTGCAGGTTCTGCGAGTCATCCCGCGGCAGCAGACCCATCTTCCAGCCCATGCGCATCTCCTCGCTCATGCCGAACGCCATCACGCCCGCGGAGGCGACGGCGGCCGCCGAGAGCCCTCCGATCAAGGCCAACAACCGCATTGCTATCTGTGCCTTTAATTGTTATTGCTATTGCTGCTGATGCGTGCTTCCTGCTTTGCTGCCTCCGCGTTGACGTCGTCTGGTGTCCTCGGCTGGTTTGTCGTTTCGGGTTTGATTCGTCCCGTCCTTTTGCTCAAGTCCGTATTCGTGATGGCGACAATGGTCCTTGGTCGTAGAACCTCCAGGGCTCTTTGTTTTCTTTACGAGAGGCAGAGATAGAATGCTCCTTCACCGGCTCATTAGATTGAGAAAGGAGAATATTAAAACGCGTCCGGAGACCGAGGCTCAGCCTCGTCAATTTCGTGTACGGCGTCCAACGGTGGTGATGGAGGAT
The DNA here is from genome assembly GCA_030867225.1 of Colletotrichum caudatum. Taxonomy (NCBI): domain Eukaryota; kingdom Fungi; phylum Ascomycota; class Sordariomycetes; order Glomerellales; family Glomerellaceae; genus Colletotrichum; species Colletotrichum caudatum. The sequence continues at coordinate 93,096 of MU846116.1, forward strand.
CGACTCGTAGACGTAGCGTTGAATCTAAAAGGAACGGTCCGCAGCACTGCAGGGCAGAAGAGGAAGGAGGAGAGTATGGGGTTGAGCAGAAACGAAAGTCAAAATCTCCCTCGCACTCCAGCACGGTGTAGCCTATTTTTTTGTTGTCTGCGAACGAACGGATGGGCGACACGGCCGCAACAGATAGGTAAAACAACGCAGAGAGGGAGGGAGTGTGGTTGGCTGGCTCTTGCGGAAGGGAGCGTACCTGAAACACCAGAGGAAGCACTCACTGTCCAAACGGAAACACAAATAAAGCCCACCACACAGAGGGCCGCGCCAAATTGCGACAGCACCCCTTACCGCGTAAACTACACCCCCGAAACACCACTGAGACGGGTACGTTCATAACCACCGACGGGCGCCCAGCCTTGCACCCGCTGTCCATGGCATGCGCCCACGTGACGATGCCTAGACTGGATTGGTCGGGCGTGGAGAGTACGATGTTTTGTCCGCCCAGTTGTTCAGATGGCAGGCGGATGAGGGGCAGCGATCGTGCTGTCAGTAATTTATATAGAGTCTAGGGAAGGGATGACAGCCGAAGTCTGTCACTGCGTCTTGCCCCTTTTGTCTTTACTGACAGACATCACTTGTATCGGTTTAAATGTGGTATGTGCTCTGCTTTTGCCTTTTGTCCCAGGAAACCTCGTTCGGCGGTAGTGGTATTAAACTAGTATTTAAGGTGCAAGCCACGAAAACCCACATGGTGTCTTTCTGACTTGCATTGTGCTGTCCGTGTCTCTGTTGTTGTCGATGCACTGTTGGATACGCGGCTCGTTTGGACGAACCCGCATTGACTGACCTGTTTTGACCATCACCCCCTCAAGTCCAGCTGATAAAGAAGAGGAATGCCGCATTCTATGTACATGTGTTTTATCCATTAGGCCTTGAGGCTTTGCGATATGCAACCATGCCTGCCGTAGCAAATTCGACGGTCCGAAACTCCGTTTGGCTGGCGCGGTGAAAACGCCAGCGGCAATGTTTGAGAGAAAAGAGAAATCATGGTGTATGCCCATTCTTGGACGAGACCGGGGGAATCAACGCTTTCTTCCGCAACAAACAATCGTGACAAGACTCGGGTCGGCGTCGCCTTTAGAAGTTTGACGATGCGTTGACTTGGTTCGGCGCGTGATAGCTCTCGAGAGTCGACTGGAACGGGGTGCGGCCGGCTCCTTGAGCGCTACCGACCTCGGTCTTGGGCTCGTTGCCGTACTGGTTGTTGTACTCCATGAGACCATCGTTCTCCTCGGCGTGCTTCTTCTTGCCCCAGATTCTGAAGGCAACAAAGCCGAGGGCGCCGAGGACAATGGCACCGCCAACACCGACCACGACACCAATGACAGTGTTACGAGTCTGAGTGGACATGCCAGAGTCAGAGCCGCCAGAGTTGGCGTCGTTCAGGCTCGGGGTGGAGGTGACGACGGACTCGGTTGTGAAGGCGGTTTGCTGGCCAGCCGAGTTGGTCGTGGTGATGACGGTTAGGATGGTGGTGGTGACGGGCCGCATGGAGGTGGAAGACTTGGAAGAAGCAGCACTCGCGCCGCTGGCCGTGGGCTTATCGTTGTTGGCAGCCGACGTGGCGCTGGTCAGCAGGGTAGTGGGAGCGTTTGAGTCGACCGGAGTGGTCGATGCAGGAGCGTTGGCTGTCGTGGTCGGGGCCGCGGCAGCAGTGGTAGTTACGGCAACAACAGTAGTGCTCGTAACGGGTGCAGGCGCTGTTGTCGTGGTCGCAGCGGGGGCGGCGGAAGTAGTTGGGGCGGCGGCAGTCGTCGTCTCGGCGCCGCTGATTCCTGTTTGTCTCTTGACAACCTCATCGCGGGGCTCGGGACTAAATTTGAACCATGATACCTGAGCAGCACAGGCGGCGGCGAGGAGCGGGAGCACGCTCGTGGGACGCATGGTGAATGACGGGTGTGGTGATGGATGGCGACGATAGGGGAGAGCGGGCGGGTAGCGTCGTCGGGGATGGACGAATACTTTTGTATCAAATATGCGCAGTCGATGCTTCCTCCCTCCTGTTCGTCAGATAATCCGGCGAGTTGTCCGTCTGTGACGAAAACCTAATTGATTGGGATTGTGTTTCGGAGACGTGGCGTGGCAAACCAAGGCGAGTCGGTTCGTCTGGAATTCTCGGAAAGTTCTTTTCTGCCGAGTGGGTACAAAATAGGAGGATGGCGCGAGTCAAGGGGAGAAAAGCGAGAGCGAGCGTTGGGTAGGTAAGTAGGTAGGTAGGTAAGTAAACAGTAGTGGTTGTCTTCTTTTTCTTCGGCCAAGGGCCAACCAAGTAAGAACGATGCAGAGGGGAAACGAGGGGAAAGAAGCAAGAGCGACGGTAGGAAAGGAGAACAAAGCAAGCGAGTGGTTTTTATCAAGTGAGGGAGAAGATGTTTGTGGTTGTTAGGTGAATGGTGTGGTGTGGAAACGGGTGGCAGAGTCAGAAAAACAAGACTACTTCCTCTCCTTATGTTTAGGGACAGGGGAGGAAGAGGGAGCATGGTACAAATACACTCACTACCTTGGAACACACTAGGATGAACGGTCAGCAGGCACATGCGCTGGTTGCCAAGGGGGGCGGCAGAGAGAGCAGTGCACCAGCCCAGCGCTGTAGGTAGCGGTCTAACAGGCACGGCACCCAACGGCTGCACTAGAGTTACCTACTAGTGCTGGTGCTAGGTCCGCGTGGTGGCTGTTCATGGCTTCAATCGTCCATCGACGGTGACCCCAAAACCTGCATCCGCTCCATCGGTTGTACAAGCACGCACGCACCAAGCAATACAGGGATACCAGCAACAACGGCAGGTATATATACACTGCACATTACATTACGTACATATCTGCGAATACAGTAGGCAGGTACAGGTTATTCACACTACTTTACCTCAAGCAGGCCATGTCAGAAGGGTACCAGAGAACAAGGATGGTGGCATTGTTGCCTAAAATTCCAGGCCAAAAGTCCCCGGCTGTGCTCGCTTTCTGCGGTGATGACGACCATTCATTGGCTGCGGCGGGGTGGAGACGCTGGCCCGTCCAAGTGGCGAAGCTTTCATCTGACGATCGACGCAGCAGCCACTCAGGAATCAGAAGAGAATGGTATCCGTACTACTCCGTACTACATAGGTCGATACGTTTCATTGTATGCATCCATATCAACTTAGTACTCCGTACAGGTGTACAGTACTACGTTATGTAGCTGGGCTCTAACATGTATCCGTAGCTTATGACAGCACCCCACCACTGTTTCTCTTTCAATCAAACTACGTAGTAGATATGCGCACCTTTGGCACTGGGCACGTAATTTGGTGGCCCCAATGCCAGTTGGTTTCTGAGTACCTTACGTAAGATGCGGCGTACCTATCTTGTACGTACGTACTACTGCGCTGACACCGAGAAAGTGGCCGAGAGAGCAAGCCCCCAAACTGTCAGCACGTCTAGCGGCCAGGCCGTTCGGCAAACGGCTTCTTCTGGCCCTTCTAGCCCAGCAGGGTCACCCCCATACCTAGGTATTTCGATTTTGTTGCATTCCCTTCCTCGGTTGGCGGCGTCCTCTTTGTCTCTGGATGGATGGCGTGCCGTTTGCTTTCATTCTTCAACAGAGGCCGAGATCCCAAAAATAGCATGGCTCTGTTAGTCTGTCGATTTTCCAGTCCACCGCCCTCGGTTGTCCTCTCGTCCGCAGAGCCGGTGCCTGTATATGGCAGTCGACCGGGCATCATCTAAATTGCTAACCACCCCCAGAAACGAGAACAATGCAATCCGTACCTAATGCACAGTGGCGACGCAGACTATCACGGCAGCGCAATGCAGCATGCCCGCTCTGAGCCGATCTTGTCTCTGCGAAGTATTCTATTTTCAGCACCGACCCGTGTCCAGCCCAGCCCGGCCCAGCCCAGCCTAACCCGGCAGGTTTTCATTCAGGGTCTTCCAAGCCCGACCCCACCGCCAACTGTCCAGCGTCCCCCGGCTCCTTTTACACTCTTCGTCATTCCTCCCGGCTTCCTTGATGAATCCGGATTCGGCTGCCTTTACAGAGGTTGACATTCGTCGGCTGCTCTCCGCTATCCATCCCTTTTCCACATTGCCAATCCTCCGGTATGTCAAGGGTCTTATAGGGGTCCCGGTACACCAAGGTACTGTGTACTTACGGCTGTCAAGGCCAAGCTTTGCTCCGACGCCGAGCTTCGCCTCGATGGGTCAGTTAGACCTCCTCTCCGCGGCGACCGACGTCACTTCTGCACTTGATCGCCTTTGCCCTGGAACAACATGACCGGAGCATGCAGGATGATGCATGCTAACAACCATCTCCGTGGACAGGCGGTGCGTGCACGGCAGCCGTGTTGTGTTGTGTGCGGGCCGCCGACCAGCTCGAGCAGTCTCGAGTGCGATACATGTGCGGCCGCGAATTTCCAGATGAACCTCCCAAGGACGGATTGATGCGAAATGAAAACTCTAGAGCGAGGACCCAGTTCCGTTTCGTCCAACTTCTGTGCTCCAGGGCACCCACGACACTCTTGCCGAAAGCCTCATTTCCTGCGACCCTCATCATGGGCCCCCGTTTTTCCCTCGCCCTAGAAGCACGGAGAAGCAGCAGCAGCCAGAGCCCTCGACTGTCTCAACTACGTGACTATATCTAATGATTTTGAATGGCGGATCGTCACATACGACCATACCCACTGGAGAACTCGGGATCCCGTCCGCTCTCCCATAGATAAGCCAGTGAGGGCCGGATTAGTAGTTGGGTCGGTGACGACCAGCGAATACCTGGTGTTGTATGTTTTTTGCGGCTGTTAACTAATATTTTTAATCCGCCCACCTACCCTGGCGAAATCGGCCATTGCTTATACCCCAACTCCAGCCATACAGTCGAACCCAGCCGCTCCTGGCTTCCCATGCACTGCTAGGCACTTGCGCCGAAGCCATCTCGTCCGAAATAGACCCCTATATTCCCCGGTATAGTCTTCTCACCCAACTTGAAGATCGCTCGCATGGCTTTGATGAGTTTGTCATGCGCATCTCCAGCCGGTACCAATTCAGCTGTCTTATTCTTGGATAGTCGATACCAGCTGAAGAAAATATTGTCAGACCCGAGGTATGAATCCTTGATGTCGAACTCATACGCGAAAGGGAACATGTCAGCCATCCTCCCAATCCACGATGGTGGCAATCTCATACCACGACCTTCCACTCCTGTTTGGCCCGTTGCTTGTGACAAGAATGTTTTGTGGTTCGAGGTCATTATGGCAAAGCACAATGTTGTCACTGAGCTCATTGAGATCCGCCGGGCTGAACTCAACATCACCAATAACTCCCCATCGGTCTTGTGTTATCACAGATCAAAGGAAATCATAGAAAGGCTCTAGTGTAGATCAAGAAAAGGTAAGTGCCAAGAAGAGAAATCAAAGTGTGTTGTTCTGCTAATCCGTCTCTATCTGCCCCGTCTTATATCCTTCTTCGGATCGGCCAAGTCCGGCCTAACCCGCCAATATCCAGGAACCTCTACCCTACTGATCGCCCTGCCCTCTTCCAACATATAGTTAACCGTGCTAAGAACATGCAGGCCAGAGTACGGCGGAACAGTGTGCACACGGCAGTCCGGTGCATTTACCCCTTCTGCGGGTTCCGGCCAGACTCGCGCGGACCCGGCAAGTGCCACTCGGGCCACTGCGAGGCCGACGTGGGCGGCCCGTTGACGAATGGCGAGCAGTGCCTGTGTCCCTTGAGCCGAGCCGATAATGCATGTGAGCGGAACGGAACTATCAGCTATGACACTCACTGCCTGGGTGTGTCCCCTCGACATTGGATGTCCTTTATCGACAAAGGCATATACCAAGCTGGAGGCCAGCACGCCCGAATGACATGGTCGGATCGGGCAACTCTATTCTGGTTGAAGTAAGTAGATACCGCGATGGTTCTTGCCGGGTCACTCCTTGATCACGAGTTCGTCGCACACATTATTTTGTAGCTCAGCCATGTTAGTGTGTCATATTCAATGTATGAGCTCTGTGGTATATACATGGTATGCTCTGATGAGCAAACCGTTAGCATCGACAATAACCCCCAACCTCTCGGGCCCGGCAAGCAAGCGTGTGATGCGCCATGCTCGAGACATTATGCCCTTGCCTGTGATTATATTCGATATGATGTAGTGGTTATGCGAAAAACACCCCGGGTTCAAAATCTCGTAGCACAGTTGCATTGCTTAGAACGCGTACGTCTCCTTCTTTAGCACTTCCGTAAGCCGCGGAATGCTGAACTATTTGAGAGTTAGGGGACCCATCACGAGTGCACCAAAGGGACAGGCACCTACGCTTATGTTTGCTGTTGTATCCCAAACCGTCACCTCCTTGGAAAACAGCATGAAGGAGAGGTTCTCGTCGAGGTGCAGCTGTGAGTTATTCAACTGGGTCTGCGCAGACCGAACCTCTGCCATCGACGAGACGTTCTCGCTCAGCCACATCTTGATGACGGCGTTGACGATTGGCATGTCCTGCCCGCCATAGTAGGGTCTCAGGTCGGCACCGGGGACAGGAACGTGGTAGCTGGCGTTGCAGAGGATTCCGGCCGGCAGCGGCTTGATCAGCGCATCAGCCAGGTCCCTGGCAAACGTCTCGTTGGACGTGACATCCTTGGTGCCTATAGCCCAGAAGAAGGCCACCAAAGGCGCGGTGTTGTCCTTTGGCTGGGCGCTTGCGGGGCCGTGAGTGATGTCGTTGAGAAAGGTCTCTGTTGCGAGAGTTGACATGGCCACCGGCATGTCGTTGAAGTTTTCTCCATCAGGCCCGATAACCGTCTCGGTGTAGTTGCTGGGCGGGGGACCGATGAACGACGTAGGGGCGCTGCTGTATAGTTCGATGACGCTGTCGCGCCCGACGTAGGCCTGGTTACCTACGCTGTTGTTGGCACCAAACACACTGTCAAAGACGTAGTTTTGTGTATACACCAGCGGGAAGGCGCTGTCCCGGGGAGCATTCCAGGACTTCTGTCCGTGAACCAGCGTGAGGTACTGCAGGTATTCCGCGTGCGTTAGACCAGATCGGCGACGGACGGCGGCAAGCTGTTTCGGCAGCGACTGAGTTTCAGCTGGAAGAGCCGCCAGACCAAGAAGGAGGCTGAGAAACGAGAGTTGAACCATGTCGATTACTTGGTAAAGGAGCGGAGATAAACAACCAAGGTCCAGTCGGCCAGCCTTTTCGCTTGGCCCTACGAGTTCGCAGCAAGACGTTCACTTAAGTATTATTGACGCAGCCCTCTCGGAATCCATCATACCGCTTAGCGATAACTATCGGTATTCTCAGTTAAACGGAGTCCGCGCGTGGCCAGTATTACTACGCTTTACTCGTAAGTCATATATTGACCTGGGCCGGGAAGTGGAGAACCTCCGCCGGGAGGTGGAGAGCCTACGCCGGGAAGTGGAGGAGTAATAATCTCCCAGATAGACTGAACCTTATTCCCCTTTTGTTCTCTTAGAAGTTGGTATAATGATTCAGACAAGGAAGTACGATTACTTCCCACTCTATATCCGAGTCACGCCTTCTGTTTAGAAAGGTTAACTTCTCTATCTACAAAGAGGGGAGGGGGAACGGAAAAAAACTAAATACCTTGCGTCCCCCCTGTCCCACTCTCGATAATTAGCTTGAAGAAACCCGATCCCATTTAGTTTTAAGATAATCCACACTTACTCAGGACCCTTCATTCTTTCTCAAGTTTATTAGCTTCTTAACGAGTCCTGCAGGAGATACATGCCACAATCATCATGCGAAGAGGATAACCCCTTGCCGATCACCAGATACACAAATAGTTCTTTGTACTGAACGTGCGCCCTGTTTCAGTTGCCCAAGGAAGCGAGAAGAGAAAGCGTTGGCTACCTGCAACAGTGCAACCCTCTACCTAGTGAAAGGTGGTCAATTGGCCATATAAGTGGTGTTGACAGCAGTGCTCAAGAGGATGACTGGAGCATTGATGGACCTTTTGGTCGGATGGCTCAATTGGATTGAGACCACCAGTCGGAGGTCTATTGGCAGGCGTCACTGTCAGCGTCCTGTTACACTACCTTTGTAGGACAGGGCTAGCATAGAGCAATGGTCCACAGCCAGTCGTCTAGACGAAGAATGGCGGGCTTAAACCAGAAGCGCTAAGGCAGCAGCAGGTTGATGATGCCTGAGCTGATCTGGTCTGGGGCCACTGCGGCTGAGACTTATGTTAGGATCACACTACCAGGTCGATCTAAGTTGCCAGTAACTACCCCACCCTACTTACGGGCCACCCCCACATCCGGGCCTTTACAAAACGCTATGTTTCCACCTAAATCTTCTACTTTTATATAAATTTAATATAACGCTATATAAATAGTTAAAAACTAAGGGAAATCATTTTATATACTTTAATACTTTTACTTTTTTTTAATATATATTATA
>MU846117.1:0-100799 GCA_030867225.1 Colletotrichum caudatum
CTAACTTAAGGTAGTTATAAAAGCAGTTGCAAGAACTGCCTTATATAACAATAAGACTGCTGTTTGGATCTTATACATTGGCTAAGACCACCTACTAAGCGAATTAAGCGCCGGTTTGTTAATTTACGTTAGGAAGAGACTGCATTGCGTCTGCGTTGACGATAGAAAGTACGTTTTTGTAGCTGAACTAAATATTAAAGCGCAGTTAAAGTAAGTTATTAAATCACTTTAAAGCTACTGTGATAACTTGATGCGAGACCATCCTAAAGGAGCACTACGCGACCTTTGGTCTTGTCGCGATGCCTTCATGGCATCTGGCGGATTTATCCGGCACCGGAACAACCATTGTTCCGGCACTTCAGTTTGACCCACTGCCCAGAGGCGTATATAGCCGGGCCGGCCTTCCATCCTCACACGTAGAAAACTCAAGCCGTTTTCCTTCGTCATTTCCTAACCGTAAAAGTGACTCTGTGACAGGTCTTTAATATCAATACCGGCTGAGGTTGCTGCGATACAGAGTTCTATAGTCTTTAAGAACGATGGAATTAGTATTACCGAAATGTAAGAAATTAGACTGTTGTTGGCAGTGATTTAGGTGTCTCAATGTCTTTGAATTTGATATCTGAGCCTTTGAATACCACTTCATACACACGGCACTATGCCCCCGTGTTTTTGTCGGGTTAAAGCAGCATTTTGGTTTAGAAGTATTTGTTTATGCAGCCACTCTTCTGCTTGTCTAGTAATATGACTGAAGCTAGAACCTTGCCTTTCCTCGTCTATGCTTAATGTAGCTGCTGCTGAGACTAACGGTTTATAGTAACCTCCTTTACACTAGTATCAGACGCTGCCCCCTAGTTCCTAGATCCTCTTAACCATATTTTTATTCTTAGTGTCCAACCCGGTATCATACCTTGAGTATCTGAACTCTTAGGTCGCAGCTTTGTCGTCAACACTATATTAATCACGTTCCCAGACCGCTAAACGTTCGGCTTACATTTTGAGCCCACACTCGTTGCTGGCTCTGTAATTCTTGATTTTCGACTGATTCGACACGTAAGCCTTGGAAGTCTGATCTACAGCTCCTAGATATTAGTGAGCTCTGTAAACATGGACGATATGATAGGAGGCTAACAGATGATCGGCATACTGCATTTACTAAGACGACAACACCCCTGCTGGCGCTGTCCTCGGCATTGACTCCTGGCTGCGAGGTAATTCGTCGATCGCAGCGCAAGTTTCAGACCCACCGAGGACGATGGTTGCGTTGAAGAACCCAAAATAAATATTCTCACTGTGACTTTGTGCATAATTACAAAGATGAACATCCAGATCGGCGCCTTGGACGTTATGTGGGCATTTGGTGATCGGCCTGACAAATCATGGCCTATTTGCGTCGTGGAGCCGTTCGGCTATTACGTGTTGGTTAGCCAAGGCGTGTTTCCGTCGAAGAATAGGCTATCTGAAGAGCTCGTCGTACGGATTGTTTACATGATTCGCTACAGATGACTACCTGCTGCAGCCCAGGACATCGGCGCCCATCATCACCAAAGGCACACCGCGCCATTTTACAAGGTTCTTGGGCTTGGACGTTAGTCTCCCGGCTACCTCGTCACTTTTAAAGGCGCTAATCGCGCGAATAAAAGGTCGCATTGAACAGGCTTTCAATAGCCCTAGGTGCTCGTGTACTGACGTGTCATCAGTAGCGTTGCACAAGATACACCGTGCCCCTCTTCGGCTATTGCGAGCCGTAAGAATACTGCATGGAATCATCACTAGTTTCGCTGCGGGGAAAGACGATGTGACAGTCAAAACCTTGAGCCTGAGGGTCATGTGCAGTCTGGGCGCCATATCGTCGGATGCGGAGCGTATCTCCGGCTCAACGCAAAGAAGTGGAAGCCCTCAATACGTATAAATTTGCACAAAAAGACTGTAGCTGCACCTCGAAATTGCCAAGGGCGTTTGTCAATATTGAAAATGACTCTCGAATTCGATTTTGTCATCGTCGGTGGTGAGTCGATAGCCTCGGGTAGTTGAGGGTAGCGTTCGTCTTCTCGAGAGTTCAAACCCGTCTCGAGGAGAAGCCCACTGACAATTTCCGATTAGGCGGCACAGCGGGGTGTCTGCTTGCGTCACGTCTTGCAAATACAGACGCCAGACCCAAAGTCGTGCTTTTGGAAGGTGGCAGCGACATTAATAAGACAGAGTACAGAAGAACCGCAGAGCGATTCAGCACCATCGGCCGACCTGGCCTTGACTATGGCTATGTCTCGACGCCGCAGAAGCATGCGAGAAATAGGGAAGTACCCCAGGCGCGAGGTAAGGGTCTAGGTGGCTCGAGTGCAACGAACTTCCAAGTTTGGTCTCTCGGGGCCAGAGAGGAATTCGACAGGTGGGCGGCACTCGCAGGTGATGACTCCTGGGCGTTCGAGTCTGTGTTAGAACGAGTAAAGAAGGTTGGTTTTTCTCCTTACCCTATGTCGACGGTTCAGGTTTGGGGCGTCCCTGACATATGACAGCTGGAAAACCTACACCTCAATGACCTTTCTACCGATTGGGAGGAGTACATCAAGCCTGACCCCAAGAATCATGGATTTTCAGGGTGAGTGCTGTGATCATCTAATGGAGCGAGTGAAGCGACTCAACAGGATATAGCCCAATCGATGTTTCAATCGGCCACGTGGAAAAAGAAACGAAATCTTTCATCAATGCAGGGTCCGAACTAGGCGTGAGTGTGGTCGACATGAAACTAATTGAATGGATTCCGCGATGCTGACCTGCCCTCGTAGCACAAACGAAACCTTGATCCCAACGATGGGGATCCTATTGGTTTCTCTTTGAATCCCACAACGAGTCTGAATGGTATGCGCACCACTGGTGCATCTGCATTCCTGGCCAAGGACCTGCCCGACAACTTGACTGTTCTCACGGAAAGCCGTGTCGTCAAAATCGTTTTACAAGGCGATCGAGCGGTGGGGGTTCTCAAAGAAGATGGATCTATGAGTGGGTGTTTACACTGTTGCAACCGGAAACTATCTCTAACGTTTCTTGCATCAGTCACCGCAAAGAAGGAGGTCATTCTGTCTGCTGGTGCCCTCGACAGCCCTCGACTTATGCTCCTTTCGGGAATCGGTCCACGATCGGACCTTGAAGCGCTCGGCATCAACGTCGTCAAGGATCTCGATGGGGTCGGGAAGTCTTTCACGGACCACCCTATGATTGTGACTTGTTTTCAAATGAAGCCCGGGTTCACCGACCGCATGGGACTTGTCGACCCGGCGAAATATCAGGAGGCCATCAGACAACTCGCCGAATCTGGGAATGGGCCGCTCCTGGGCCACTTTTCCTCCGTTCCCCACGCCTTTCTGAAGAACGACCGAGCGTACAAATCTCCAGAGTTCCAACAGCTTCCTGACGGGGTTCAAAACTTCCTGCTACAGCCTGGAGTTCCCGGCTACGAGCTTGTTGTAAGTGCACCACGATTGCAAGTTGGAAGTGAACAGGCCGCTTGCTAACGTGTGAAAACCGCAGATCGGACCACTGATCCCCCCTACCCACGTCTTCGAGAAGCCGGATGATGGCTTTTTCTCGGTTTTTGTGGCCAATATGAACTCTGTTTCACGAGGGCAGATCAAGTTGTCGTCGTCGGATCCAAACGATGCGCCTCTCATCGACCCGGGATACCTCAGCAACCCTTACGACCTCGTCAATTTGCGAGAAGCTTTGAGAGAGGGGTTGAATCTCATGAAGACACCTCGAATGAAGGATCATTTTGTCAGACCCATATTTGCGCCCAAGTCTGACAGCGACGGGGACATTGTTGTGAGTTGGATCGCTTTTATCAAATGACATGACCTGTTTGAGCATTAATAACAGTCGAGCTAGGAATTCATCGAAGAGAACGTGGCCGGGCTGTGGCACCCTTCGTGTAGTGTGAAGATGGGCAGAGGCGAAGGAGATGGGAGCTGTGTGAATGGCGACTTGAAGGTCCACGGCCTAAAAGGCCTCAGAGTCGCGGACTTGAGTGTGACTTCAATTCTACCCAGGTATGCTTTCCGCTTTTTCATGCCCCTTGTCAAATTCGGATGAAATGCTGATGTTCTGACAGTGGTCGTGAGTATTCCTTCCATGACAAAATCCTCAACAGCCATGTATGTCGTGCTGAATGGTTGGTGATGCTGACTTGTGCTCGTAGATCCTCAGATTGTCGCGTACGTCATCGGTCAAATTGCTGCGGAGAAGATCAGGGACGAGCATGGGCTGTGAAGTAGATTGGGACCAGCAACGCCCTAGGCTACTGTCTACACGGTCAAATCATGTACCTAAAACCTTTTCCAACTATTCTCGTCTGGCACTCGGCATCCGCCTCCTGTTCCTGTTCTTGAACGGCAAGTCTGCGATTCTCTCTCTTCAACGTAAAGAGAAGCACCGTGGAAGCCACGACGGCCATGAAAGCCATGCCGGCATTGACACTGAACGCCGCAATGAAACGGGGGGCCGCGTCGTTGGGATACAAGTATGAGCCGTAGATGCTGGACATGGTAGACACCGCGTTATTAAACGCCACTGCAGCAGCACGCTTGGCGGTTGGGCGGTAGATCGTGTTGGCCGTCCAGACCATCGACATGTTGAAAGCCGTGTAGATGCCCGGAAGCATAATCATAGCGCCCAGGTAGCGCAGTTCGGTTTCCGTTGCGGCACCGGAGATGATGAACCCGACGAGCGCGCAAGTCAGGGGCCCGACTGTGTGCCAGAACCTTTCGTTGGTACGACCCGCGTTCCATGATACCGCCGCACACACGATGCATGCTAGCAGATAGGGAGGCGAGGTGAGCAACAGCGTCGTGATGCGGTCTTTTCCGAGACTGCCGACGATGATGGGAAAGAAGCTGCCGATAGAGAGGGAAGACGCAGCCCCATAGACGATGAGCACGAGAATCCAGTTGATGGGGTCGACGATGATCATCTTGAACCCATCAAAGAGGGGTTGCGATGACGAGCTCGTCCAGTCTTTTTCGCCGGCGGCGTCAACCTCCATGCGCCACACGGCCAGCTGTTGCTCTTGGCTCGTGAGCCATTTCGTATTTGCCGGGAAGTCGGGTAGCATCGCGTAAGCACCGATGGCGATAACCACGGTGAGCGCCCCATTCACAATAAAGACCCAGCGCCAGGCAAGGAGACCCCCGACGCCGTCCAAGCCTTTCGTGATGGCTGCGGCGATTAGGCCCGAGAAGGCACCCGAGAGCATAGAGCCCATGTAGAATAGGCCAGTGCGGACACCGAGCTCCTTGCGAATATACCAGGAGCTGAGTGTAGCCACACAACCTGATTGCCATTACATTTAGTGATTGCCATACATCAGGGGTGAACTCGTCGCAGAGGCTAGGCTTACCTGGGTAGAAAGCAGCTTGGACGAAGCCAAGTAAGAATCGAGTTGCCAACAACCCGCCGAAGCCGCACGCTGCGCCACTGCAAGCACATAAAACCCCCTAAAGACAATTACTACCATCAGCCAGATATTCCACCATCTTGGACATATCGAAATCTGAAAGGAGCATCTCCACCACAAGCAGAGTACCATCACACGTTCTCATGGGATGGATGCTTGGTGGTTGACCGATGCACCCCCACAAGGCTGAATCCACTGAGAAGCTTGAGACAAGAGGTTTAGGCTTACCCAGACACCCATGCACCCAGCCAGGTATATTGAAGGACGGCCCAGCTTGTTCAAAACCATGTTTGAAGGGACTTGCATGATTATGTATCCCACGAAAAGAATGGAGACGCAGGTCTGGGGCCAAACTGTGTGAGCCTTTTCTCTCTGAATAAACCTAATGGCTTGTGTATTGTCACCTGGAATTGGTTTCCGGCAAGCCCCAACTCTCTTTCCAGGCCACCAAGGCTCGCTGCCCCAATAGCGTTTCTTGTATAATTAGGCAAAGTGCTTCACCATGCAAACAAGTGAAGAGTGAGCTTACCTATCGAGATAATTCATGATGTACATCAATATCATCGTTGGCAACATCCTCATGTCGAGCTTTCTGATCAGCCCCTTTTCGAGAGCCACGATCTCGTCCGCTGAAAGCTCCCTCAACAGGTCCGGAAGTTCATGAGATGGCCAGCCGGCAATAGGCTCCTCAGAACTCGACCTGCCGTCCGATGCTGTGTCCATTGGTATGCTGTTGATTATTCCTGATTAGTCTCTCAAGGCTCCCGCAAGAACATAGTTCGATGTCTGCGTAGAGCGAAGAAATCTCTATGGCCACAAAGAAGCGGGCTTTTCGGGACGGAAAGGGCCCGCAGACTTTTCGAAGAGAAACCGAGTAGGTCAAATGGCGCCTGGAGTTCTCAGTGACGGCCAAGGCTTTGCAAGTAATATAACAATCCGCAGAGTATCCGTATGGGAGCTCTCCGGCCCTCTTTATCTTCTTTTTCTTGGCCGTACATTGCTCGAAAGATAGCATTTGTGTTCATGTTCCGATAGGGAGACGGCGTTGCCTGCCGCACAGCATGTCAGAAGCGGAGGCCCCCTCCGTCGGCTTCGGCGAATCAAGTGGTAGCGCACTTGGCGTACATTGGTTGACAAGGGTTTTTTTGGTGCTGCGGGTGTCACAACTGAGTGGAATTGCATGATTATTGTCAACGGGGCCCGTTCTCGCTTGCATGGGCACTTGGCGCGCGTTGTCGTCACACGCGTGCATGTTTGCTTGCTTGCTTGCTTGCGCACTGCTGCAAGACATCTTCGCCGCGTGGAGGGATGGTATCTGCATTGCGTCACTGAGCTGCATAGGACATACCGAGAGCGAGGTTGTTCAAATGAACGGGAAAACACTGAACGACAACCCTCCTTCACCGAGATAAATGCAGGCGCCACTTGGCTCCGAGTCTAGGCGGGAGCACAATCAGCACACCGGCGGCTGCTGCTGCCCCTCCAAGGGCATGCATGATAATATCGCCAAACACCGTAAATCCGTCGACGCGCCCACCCGTGGCACTGCGGCGACTTGCCTCAGTGGGGTTGCTAGCGTCGATGTTCCCCGGTCGAAGGATTCTGTCCTCGTCTCTTTGGGAAGCCAATTATCGCGAGGGCGGATGGTGGACCACGGCGAATCGGGATTCGACGCCATGGCGGATGAAGTGGGCTACCAAGCCCGGCGGGGAGGGCCACAATCTTTATGGTTGGCGAGGTGGACTAGATGCAATTTGTTTTCACCGGGGGTACTTCCTTACTGGATCAACTGGCCGCATTCTGCATTTTAAGTTGCGTAACCAGCCCGACCTATAATCGTGTTTTCCATGTCGTGGTTGTTTGATAATGGCATTGCTATTGACGTGTCGTTCGGCCAAGCTGTAGTTGGAGAGACAGTCAATGCAGCCAAAACAGCCGACAGAAGGACTGTGTTATTGTTAAACTTCTGTTTTGTTATGTCTTTGGCTGTAACAATATCTATATCCTGCTCTTTGCGATGCGTACCCAAGATGGCACAGCAACAATTACCGACTCGCGGGGCGCTCTGTTGTTATATGGGATGCGGGGCTTGTGTAATTTACATATTGTCCAGTCGTTCCTCTGAACCGTGGTTTCGTTATGTGCATGAGTCCGACGACTCTTTCAGTTCCTGCTTCAGTTTCTAGGCGCTCGAGCTCATTACAGACAGCAGAGCAATCCTGCTGTAATGCCCTTATTCAGTGGACTCGTCCTTCTGCGTCGTGAAGCGCTCAGTGCTGCTAAAGTCCTTCACCCTTCCGAGCAGGATCTCGAGCATGCGGAAACCGACGCCAGGGGTGTAGCCAGGCAGTTCGTGGCCGGCAAGACGAGAAGTATAGAACGTCAATCCGCGCTCGGAAGTCCACACGCCCTGCAGTCCCATGCCCGCGAGAGCGCCTTGGTTGTAATCCCTATGGTATGGCACGTAAACAGGCTTGGAAGGGTATTCGGACAACCCCTGTGCGCCGTTCCAAGTCATGTTCTGGATGGCGAAGAGGGTGCCGTTGGTGGCCAGAATGTAGTCTAAATCGCCATTGCCGATGATGGTGTTGTTGGTGTATTCAACGACACGCTGCAGAACACCGGCGCTGACAGGGTCGATGGAATCGTCGCCCGCATCGCTGCTTTCGTTGCCGCGGCCAAAGACATTGATGTCGGTGCATTGCATCCAGTTGGAGTCGAGGGGAGCGTGCAAGGCTTCCTTCACATCGGTGCGGTTGAAATATATCTGCGCGCCCTGGGGAGTGTAGTCGCCCTGGTTGACTATCCCGAGGTGGGCGTACGGTATCGGGCAGGTGTCGGTGATGTGGTAGATGTTGAAGCAGGGGTTGACTTCCATGGCGCCGTCGTTGACGGCCTCAAACAGACCGCATTTGAAGGTTTCGTCTGCGTAGGGGTCCGGCAAGACGGGGAAAGGCGCTTGCGGCGGCGGGAACCTGAAGTATGTGTCGAGGTAGGAGGAGAAGTTGCATGAGACATGACGCTCCCGGAGGTCTTTAAGATACGTCTCGTTCAGGTACAAGAGGTTGTGCCAATACTCGGCGTAGGGCACGGCAACGACATCCGCCTGCATGGTTGAGTCCCCTATGAGGGGGTCATTGATTGCGACACCCGCCAAATTGAAGTATTCCGTGTCCTTGGCTGAAATGAAGCCGTCGGCAATGTATGGGACGTAATAGCCGGCATACGACTCTCCTGTAATGTACGTCTTCCAGTCATTTGTCTGGAATGTGTCGACAAAACTTTTGTAGAAGCCCTTGAACTGGGCGGCAAGCTCAACCTCATTGCTGATGCTGGGTACGCCCTGGGAGTAGCCAACGCCAACAGGTTGTTCGACCCACAGCATGTTGGTCAGGTTTGTCCATGCGTAGGGGTTCTGGACAGGGGCGAGCGTGCCGTCTTCCCAGGTGAAGACCCCGTTCTCTGTCAAGAAACCGGAGAGCGAGGAGCAGCCGGGTCCGCCATTGAGCCTGCTCTAGTTTTAGTAAAGCGACATGGGAAGAGAAGATGCGAGGACAGCTGTTTTACCAGATGGTGACCTCCTCAGGCGTTTCTGCAGCAGTTGAGGGGAAGAACCAGAAGAAAAGCTTGCGAGTCTCGTTGGGGTCATCGGAGATGGGGAGCAGCCCAGCGTACGATTCGCCAATGTCAAAATGAACTTCGGGGAAGCCAGTGCCGTTGACAGCGAAAGCTGGTGAGAGATCAGCACAACGTCTTACATGTTGACTTTCCAGGCTGACTAACGTTTGGTCTCGTCAGTCGAGAAGCGACTGGCTCGCCTTTGTAGCTTCTGGGGCAAGACTGGCTGCTGGTCTGCCACAGACCTCTCGACCGCAGACTTGAGAAGCTTGGGTCTAGGTCTGATTGCTCCCTTGAAAGCACCTGCAGAGGTCTTGAAAGCACATGCAGAAGAAGCGCAGAGCAACCCACAGATAAGCTTGAGGAGCTTCATCTTTGGCCAAACTGAACGGAATGAAGGAGCACCTGGGCGACCTACGCTCCAGACATCGTTCCAACAGAAGCTTTTAAAGGTTTTGCTTCAATATGACGGCACTTGGACCAGACCCCGACACGCCCCGGAGATACGTAGCTGAGGTGGTGGTCCTTTTGCGATGTGGGACGGGTACACAGTGATACGCAGGCACAGTAGGAAAACGGAGCACGGCTTGAGATTGCCACAGTGCTTCATGAGAGGTTTCTTGTTCTCGATTCAAGGAACACGTCAAGACCGAGTCATCTAAAAGCCTTTACACTCCAGATGTGTGAATAACAGTCGACCCCCAACATGCTCTTAGTCAATATCTCGGATTCATTCCATTCAATGATGCCACCTACTGCCAGCATGTGACGGTTAAAAATCTCACTGAGTGCTTGGACAGTTTGGGGAGAGGTCGGGAAGGATGGCACATCAGAAAACACCTTCGTCACATACAGCAAGAACTGTCCAAAATCGCAACCCAAATGCCCACGGATACCAGCCCTAGCGGCTCTTAGATACTATGACTCGAGCTCTGAGAAGCGTTCGTCTTAGCATTATCTTTCGCTGTCAAGTTTATGAGCCTTCATACCATCCCGGAGCTTGTCAAATACATATCAACAATGGCTGTGTGTGCACAATGTTTTCGATGGCAGTCATCGACGTCGTATCCTTTTGCTCGATGTCGAGCTTCGGATCCGGTGTTTGTTCATCAGACAGTAGCAGAATCTTTCTCAAGATTCTGTCAGAAGCTCCAGCGCCAACAGCGCCCGAGGAAAATGAGCAACGTGAAATACACGAACATGTCGCTCTTTATCGTCCAACGACACAGGTGGTAAGTGGTGATATGGTCGGCTTGGATGGCGAGAGAGGCCAGTGCGAACACTGGGGAGAGCAAGGAAGAAAGAAGTACAAAGAAGTAGACCATGAGCCTAACGGTCACTCGAAATGGAGCACTGACGCGTTAGCACAACGCGGACGACGCGCTGCCATCCAGGAGAAGAAGGAGGAAGAATCGAACAACGTTTAGGTTCTCAAAAGTTCCCGACTACCGGTTGTCAATACCTGATTGTGGGTCTAAGTTCATGGCTGTTTATTCGCTCTGAATACAACGGACGGCACTCGGCAACCTTAGCAAGAATACTAACATGGGCTTTTGCACGCACGAACTGCCCCATTGGATGCGTGACGGGTGTCTGTAGATTGGCCTCCGCTTAGACTCCAGTCTAGCGAACCGTCATAAATTCACACTGTGATCCCGGGAGGGAATGACCTCACCGACACTGATCTTCCCTGGTGGAACTTTCTGCTCCGCAGGAGAATCGCCTGATGTCTTTCAGTTGTCGAGGGAAAAGCAACAGAAGCTTCCCTCCCTTGCGCCCATGTTAGCTACCCCACCCACCCCAATGAAGAGAATTAGCACGGGACAGTGCGTACACTCTGACTCGACATGAATGTTTATTCACGTTTCAAGAACATCTCAAAATCCATGTTTTATGTGAAAATAAAGCCATCTTGGCACTTGCTCTTTTTTGTTTCTACGAGCAGATGCGATGGCCCCCCCTCTTGCCGGCTGTCCGGCATCCCCGGCGCTACAGTTCATCACCTGCGTAGGTAAAAAGCCGCGGCAATGCAGCTAGCTTGACGGACACGGGCTACACTCCGACCTTCCTTTCAAGGTTAAATTCCGCGGAGACGACCCCACCGATCGTCCGCGAACCAAGCAGCTGCCGTACCTATATTACATTACCCCCCACCGAGCAGCTCACCTGTGATCCGATAACGCAGGTGTGGAGGATCTAACCGAGGGTCGGATGACCAAGCCGGCAAGCCGGTCGAAGCTTGTCTACAGTGGGGGGGGGGGGGGGGTAGCGTTGTAAACGGGGTTCAAGTTCAGCTTCTGCCTACCAGCTATGAATGACACGGCATATCTTACGGAAATTCCAGGACATCGTCAACGCGCGAAATTCTTCTTTGCTTCACTTTGGGCCGATCCTCGCGGCCGTATCAATCACGGGAATCTTGAGGCACTGGGTGGCGTGTAGATGCGTGTTCCCTTGCGGGAACGCGTCAGCCAAAATAAATACCCTAAAATACCCTTTTCAAATCTTCTTCCACAGCGGCTTGGCAATGCTTGGCCCGCTGCGCGGCACATTCATGAAGAGCGCAGAGGTGGGACAGCCGATCGCCGACACGTTCTCAAGATCAACAGCTCGCCACATGTCCTGAAGCACTAGTGTGTCTTGATGGCCAAACTCACATGAGGTCGCCAAGTCATTGACCAGGTTGAGTCATGTGGTGGACGGCAGAGCAACCATAGTTGAGTCGGGCCAATGCAATCTGAGCAGAGCCTTCCAGCAAAACGGCCACGCCGAGTAATTTCAAACGACCATCAAACACAACATATAATCAAACAATCCCAGTAAAATGTCGAGTATTTAGTCATTGGCTTGTGACAGGACAACCCGACATCAGGCCAACCCGATGATCGCGATGTTATGGCAAACATGATGGCCATCCTTTCTCACACACATCATCTCTCTCGACTGACATCGCAGGGGAAGATTCGACCAATGCTATTCCAGCTACACAAGAACGGCGACTGATGGACTGCCTTGACCACGGTTGTCAGCAACACGGCCATGAGCCACCCAGCAAACACCCTCCGAAGCTGCATCGATCTTCAATAGGTTTGTTATGGCTTGGGCGGCAACCGCCCTTTAAATGCTTTTTACATTTTGACATATCCCTAATTGTGTAACTATGTTGAATGCTAGGCTCGTATCGAACTAGAATGTACTCAAACAGCATCATCATTGCGATACATTCAACTATATTCTGGTCGGCACGCAAGGTCAGGCCCAGCGAGATCATTTCGCGCTTCGAGTATGATCCGTTCCCGCCAAGTTCAAATATTGTGATTACTCTAGCATGTTCACAGAGACCATATCTTCCTACCTTTTATGTCAGGCAAGTAGAGACTGGATACTTTGGCAATATATTCAGTGCTGCAACGGCTTTTCTCATTGATGTTGATGTCCCAAAACGCGGGTGGCTTTTGAACTCGTGGGTTGGAGTATTATATGACACATCAGGGGAATGAGCTCATAATACGAGGTTTGCTAAAACCATTCTCAAACACACGTTACTCTCCCGCTTTTCCGCCTAATAAGCGGTAGTTCCATCTACAAACTTTCTATTCGTATCATTCTCTCCTACTCTTTGTTCGTAACGAGGCAGAATGTGTCAATGTCGGCTCCACAAAAGTGTAGATAGATTGATGATGCTTCATTCTCAAGATGTTTGCCGGCTTTGGACTGTATTTTCCGGCTGGCTAGAGCTGTCAGATAAGGGGGAAATGACAAGAGCCCTCAGGAAGTGACCGAGATGGCAGGTCTACGAAGTGGAAATACTACCAAAGCTCACTGTAAGTCGAAAACGCCGTTTGACCGGTTGATAGACATTAGACACTGCCCCTGAACACCTACGCAATCGGTGGAGGATGCCTTATGTCTGCAGGGAGGCCGAAACCAGTCTAGCTTATTAACGGCCATGGCCCTCCCTCCGTCCAAGAGTCTGATCGGCAACTTTGCTAACAGCCTGATATCAGCCGTACTCTAATAAGAAAATACAGAGGGTTAGGGTTAACAAGAGTTTACTGCCAGGTTAAAGGTTAATTTGATTAGGACCCCTGCCACCACTGTTGCCAGCGCCTGCCCACTGTTGCCAGCCACTATTACTTTATTGATCCTTATAACCTTTAACCTAAGTCCAGAGGTAGAATAACAATTTATATAGGAGAAGTAAGGTAACTAGTAGGACCCAGACCTCCTAAAGTTACTTTTGTAAGAGGTATATAGCTATTCTTGAATAGTACAGAGTTCTATAACAAGAAACTATAATTATAGTATATCCTCTTGTTTTAGGCCTAGTGTGATATAATTTAAGTTTAAATAGTACTTATAGCTAGTGCTTAGTCTGTATTATCAGTCCCTATTTAAACTTAAAGAGTTATCAGAGTTGCCGACCAGGCTCCAAAAGTCATGGATAAAGCCCAACGGTTGCAGATATGAAAGCCAAGCCGGTGGCTTGGACGGAAACGGCCACGATATTGCCGCCCGCTTACCCAGCGAATCATGAATTGGAAAAATCAATATCAATCCTTTGGCATGCAAGGGTGCTGCACCTCTTTCTGCCAACAAAACCACACGGCGAAGCAACGGGCCAATTATCCGATAGACCGTTAAGCCACAGCGGTTTGAGTGCATTCCCATCAACGCCGTGAAGGAGCTGAATCTGCCTCGTGAGGGGCTATGTCTCAGAAGTAGGGCGAAGCAGAGTGATAGACAACCAAGAACAACATGTCAATGGCAGCTGAAAACTGGCCCCTATTAGATATTGTCTAAAACCCTGCTTTCGTTCGGCCCTTTGTTATTCCGGCCTGTGACGCTATGCTATTCCGGCAGCCTAGATTGAAATGCGATATTGAAGAGTGCGGTTGAAGTACAACACACAGGGCGATCCGAGTTTTGGTCTTACGTTGTGTGAGAGAAACTCCTTTGTGACATCAAAGATACCTTCTACGAAAACCAGCCATGGCATCAGATACACAGACCATGATCTGTCTCGACATAGCTGTCGACCACCGTATCAGAAGACTACTCAAACCTGTCCCAAGATACGCCACGAAGGGTGTTTCCACACATGTCTCTCTTTTGGAGCAAGAAGGTCAGTCGCTGCAGGTGCCAGGTGCCGAGATCCAGGTCACAGCACAGCTAGCGGGCCCGCCCGTGAAGGGCGGCATCGCCGTCATGCTGCAGCAGCCCCGGAACAACCACCCGTTCGAACGGGGTCTCGACGCCGTCATTGACGACTGCGAGACGCTCCGTGCCCTCGAGGAAATGTTCTCGGTGGTCTCCTGCGGCACTCTGGATCTTCGGGAGGACATCACCGTCGTAGACCTGCTGCCGTACGTTTCGGGAAAGCCGAGGGACGTCGACGACACGAGGTTGAAGAGCGCCTTTCGCACCTCGAATGCGACTATCTGCGCCAAGAGCCCCGACGTTCTGCTCTGCGCGGGCAGGATAATTATGCCTTTAGCAAGGGCGAAGATTGTGAAGGAGAATTCGTACAAGCTTGAGTGTATCGGGATCGGGGAGAGGTTTGGACGCAAATGGCCAGTCGAAGCGAGGATCCGGAATGAAGAGCAGCGCGGGTTTGTCAACTTTCTCAAGGTCAATGGGTTCCACCCGAGCCACGCTATGAACTATCACTCTCACTTCAGTCTTCTAAGGCAGCTTCTGATTTTGGCTGGTGCTGAGGCATGCGGCAGGTATCGAGAAGACTGGAGGGAGAGTGAGTGGATGGATGATTTGAGGCAGAGTTGCAAGGAATATACCTCACTCACAGGTAAGAAAACATGCATGACATTCCATATTTGGTTTGGGAAACACTCCAAATTACTAATTATCCCATATCGTAGCAACACCTTCTACTATACCTCGAATGCCAATGAGCCCTGGCCAAGCCGAGACCGGACCCAGCAGCGCGAAATATCTACCAGAGTATGCAGAGCTCTACTCGAAGATATTGGACGATATAAATGAAAGCGTCGGCAATTTCATGTCCACCACCCAGGGCTACGTCGACTTGCGCGACAGTGCTCTGAGCGAGAAATGCAACGACGCCAATCTTATACTGCGTCAGATGCTTCGCCTCAAGGAAAGAGGCCGGCTAGAGTCCGAAGCCTGGAAGGAGAGGAAGAACAAGGCTGCCCTCGAGCAAGCAGCGGCTGACACTTCGCGATTCACCACCGGCGCCTTCAACTTTGTCAAGAGACCCGCAACCAAAGCCGCAACAGCGCCGCCCCAAGAAACACCGCTCGCTACGACGCTCCGACGAAATCTCGGTCCAATATCCGAGTGTGTCACGGGGGGGCAGCCTCGCAAAAAGCTTGAACTCGAACTGCACGGCGCGGCGAACGGTTTCCTCCAACTGGCGGTTGATATCGAGACGTTGCTGTTGGATCTTTTGTGCAAGAGAGAAGCGGCTCCCGACGCGCAGGGTCAGGAAGACTTGCTTTCGGAGCAGCTGAGCGGGTTGACCCTCGCGCCTGCGGCTGCTACGGCAACCACAGGGGCCTCATGCCTCTAGCATGTCGGTGCTGAGCTGCTGGTTTTGTGTTTTGGCGATGCTACTTTTGTGAGGTCGGTACGGTTTTCCCAAGGGCTTTGCCGTCATGTTCCAAACGGGGCTTTATTTCACAGAGTCAAAGCCTGCCCAGAAATTCTAATAGCAGTGATTTAGTTTTGAGAACGATTTTTAACTTCACTTTCACGCACATCAGGAGTGCCTATCTTCGTAACAAGCACATCACCCTCGGCTTATATTGTTAACCTCTGAAAACGCCAATGTCGGTTGCAACCCATCACTGGACTTGTGGGGTCGTTGATAGATGAAGTTACAACCTTGGATACGCAAGCTAATGTGTTCGTGTCCCCATCCATATAACAGTAATTGTCTTCCCATACTGAGGTCTAAAACTGGACACAGTCACGGATGTTGGGATATCACAGGGCAAAGGTGATACCCAACGACGATGCCTCCCAGCGATTCCAAACTACCTATACTAAGCACACTACTTTGGTACGCAATCGTCGTCTGAGCGGTGGAGATAACGCTGGGCATATCATCCGGGTGGAAGAACATTGGCTCCAAGCACACGAACCTGGCGGAGAGAATGAGGCTCTTCACTCTCATCATCATCGGTGAGGGTGTTGTTGGAAGAACGCTGCCTAATGTTACGCTGATATTCTCAGACATTCTAGCCGTGCAGCAACACACACAACATCTCTCTATGCCGTGACCTTGAGACGACATCGCACTGAAACTTTGAAGTTTTGCAAAAAGGGGTCAGTGGACTGGGCCCTGCCAAAGAACCATCTAAGCAAGCAGCCGTTGATCCGACACAGTTGGGACACAATGCATGATCCGTCAGTCTAGGCATCCGCGATGAAGAGCAGTTGTTATAAGCCAAAACCATGTGAGTTCGACAAGCGGCGGATCATCTAATCCTCAAATAGACAAGTCAAACTACCCTCGGTGGACCTATGCGCCGAAATGGGCAATGCCGCAGGGTAATTGACATCATATATGCCAAGGGGCCACACATTGCGGGAGTAACGCGCTGGAGAGGTAACACACAACACATGCATTTGAGCAAGGAATTATCGCGACGTCGGGTTCCATAGTGCACCAACGACCTTCCTATCTTGAACAAGTCTTTCCCCGCCAAAAGACGAAATCGAATAAAAGGAGATAAAATGGCTGGCTGGGCCACTGAGGGCTACACCTTGTAGTTGCATCTTGTCCTCGTATCTCGTACGGGTACCTAGAGTGGCGAGTGGGGACATGGATACACCAACTGGGCTTTCCTGATGAACGAGTTACGATGCCGGGTTCTACGGCTACTCTTTTGTGAGTTTCGCCCCCTCTCATCAACGGCGCCGATCAAAACGTGGCGGCATGGGCCGTGGCCGACCCGGTTCTGCCACCACGGCTCGAAAGTCTACGCGCAGGACATCTTCAGCACGGTCTTCAAGGAGAGTCCCATGAGCGAGGAGGGAGGCAGGCCGCAGGTACCGGTACGGCGTGCTCGAGAAGGGGGGGGCGGAGCCAGCCCGAACAGACGAATGGGAGCGGAAGTCGGATTTACATCTCTCCAGCCTCGGCAAACATACATGATTCGACAGCTCACGGAGCCGTTTCCAGAGCCCTGCACCCCGCGGAATGATCTACGAAGCACGAGACATCCCGGCACACGTCCGGCCACTCGTCGAGGCCAAGCTCGAGCCACGTCACCACGGGGTTGCCGTCGCGGTCCGGGAGGCTCCTGACGTACCGGCCCACGAGCTTACGCCGCCCCATGTCCCAGTCGCCGTCCGCCCACGTCCACCTGTTCACGGCCGAGACGAAGCCGGCGGCGTCCCGCCCCCTCTCCTCCAGCAGCACCGCCCCGAGCCTGCCGAACATCTCGGCCGCGGCGTCCCACGCGCCCTCGCGCCACGGCATGCGGCGGGCGACCTCGAGCGCGCGCATCCGGACGTCGTGGTTGCGGCACTTGGCGATGGCCGGGCCGATGGCCGAGAGGACGCCCATGCTCAGGGTGAAGCGCGCGCGGTACGCCGGCCTCGTCTCGACGGCGAAGGCCAGGCAGCGCTCGACGAGCACGGAGAACTCGTCGTCGTGCGCGTCCCAGGCCATGTCGGTGGGGTCCAGGCAGCACCTCAGGTTGATGCCGATCATCAGGTGGTGCAGCTGCATGAGCTGGATGGCGCGCCTGGCGCGGTCGTCGCCCGCGGCGGTGGCGCGGGCCAGGTTGATGTCCAGGACGTGCCGCCACTTTTCCACGTGGCATAGGTGCGCCTGCTGTTGGCGCGAAAGTGCGACGTCGGGGCCGGCCGGCCTCCCCCGCGACAGCTTGACGAGGGCCTGGCCGGCGAACGCCATGATGCGGGCAAAGAAGGAGCTCCATTCGGCCTGCAGCTGCCTGGCGCTTCGGTGTCCCAGGTCCGGCACCCGGTGTATGGAGGCGTCCCACATGGCGAGGTTTGGTCTCTGGGCCTTCAGGAACGGCGTCCACCCGCCCATGAGGGAGAGGAACGAGAGCATGCACTCGATGTCGTCGACGTCCTCTTCCCCCGGCCCCCGCGCGACGCGGCGCGGCGCGGCAGAACCGTCCGGGAGGCGCTGTCGGGGAGGATCCTTCAGCAAGCATGCGGACTTGGTCATCAAGCTGTCGACCGCCTCCATGTTTCCTTGCAGGAGTTCAAAGGTGAGCAGCAGAATCGTCATGATGAAGACAGCTCTAGGCGACGGCGTCTCGGCTGCCACGCCGACTTCTTTTCGAAACATGGACAGCGCCTGGACGTAGTGTCGTACGGCTACCCGGTGCTCGGCGTTGACTATGGACTTGGCAGTCCACGGGAACAGCGCCGACGGCATGTTGGCGGTCGACGCCGACGCCAGCGAGCTGGATATCCCCCGCGAGAGGGCGGCGACGGCCAGGACGGCGTGGCGCGCATAACCTCTGCTCGTGGCCTCGCACAGGACTATCCGGGACCAGAAATCGGAACAGCTGTAGCCGGAGAGGTCGTTGACGAGTTCGTGGCGGAAGAAGTCAAAGTAGGGGACTTCGTGGGCGCTAAAGCTCCCCAGCGTCGGGTCGGTGCCCAGGCAGGGGCGTGGAAGAAGCACACGGCGCGCGGCCATGGCCGGTGGCGGTAGCGCTGGAATATCACCGGCAGGCGTTGCTTTCGGCTTGCCCTTCGTAGCTGTTACAGCGTCGCCGGGAGTCGACCGTGTGTCGTACCCGTCGCAGGCCATGCCCACCTTGCGACAGCGTTCGCATGTTGGCCTGGCTTCATCGCACTTGACGCGACGGACCTTGCAGGTTCTGCACCCCGTCCGCACCTTGGGCTTGCTAGCCCGCGTTTTCTTAGCCAAGGCTCTGCGGTCCAAGGTTTGCTCACGGCCGAACCCCCCAGGGTATTCGGATGGTCTGGGTGTCAAAGTAGGAAGGATTTTCACCGCGGAACGCTGGGGTTCCGGCCGGTACTGGGTAGCCATGGCTGCTGCACGTTGTGGGCGGTAATATCGTGCGGGTTGATGTTTGTATTACCCATCATCGTAAAGACAGGTGAGGTCAGCACAGAGTTTCCTGTACGAGCTCGACGTGATTCGTCGTCTCGTTCATGGCCGCCCAGTCTGAGAACCGGCTCTTCTGATTGGCTGCGTCGTAAAGCCGTCTCGCTCTCCGATTGGCCCCTAATTCTTCTACTGAAGACTGGTGGCTTCATGACAGATGGAGAGACGGAGAGGCGGATGGCGAGACAAAGTATTTAAAGAGCGCTATTCCCGACTCTTGTCTGATGCCAATCTAATGCCCTGTACTTCTTCTTGACATCTTCTTGTCCACCTCCGGCTACTGCTCCCCCCACCGTCGCCGTCAGCTTCCATCATGCTGAGCCTCAGCCGTGTCGACATCAGCGACCTCATGTCGTCTGGAATTGGCGGGATTGCTGTCTTGAATAACACAAATCTTCCCGATCTTGTTAATTCTGCATCACGCGTCCTGGAATTCCTCAAGGGCGCTGACACCAGCCACCTCGTCGCGTATGGAGCCGGCGCCGTGGCCGTGTGTTATGTCGTCTCCTCGTTCGCCGCCTGGCTGCCGCTACGACACGTCCCGGGCCCGTTTCTCGGGTCTTTCTCCTACTTGTGGCTGATGCGAAACAACTTCCTCGGCATCTCCGGCGCTCAGCTGGTCGGCCTGAAAAAGTACGGGTCGGTCGTGCGCGTGGCCCCCAACTACGTCCTCACCGACGACCCGGCCGCCCTGCGCCGCATATCGGGCGCCCGGAGTGCATACGGCCGGGACGCCTGGTGGACGGCGCTGCGGATCGATCCGCGCCAAGATAACATGCTCACCACCACCGACACGGCCGCCCACGACCGGCTCAAGGCGCAAACCGCCAAGGCCTACAGCGGCCGCGACAACGTCGACATTGAAGGCGGCATCGACGCCCAGCTGGCCAAGCTCAAGGATATGATTCGGCAGCACTACCTTTTGACGCCTACCGAGGTGCGGAAAGCCGACTTGGTCTGGATCATTCGCTACTTCACCTTGGATTCCGTCACCTTTCTCGCCTACGGCGAGCCGTTTGGCTATCTGGAAGCCAACGACGACCTGTTTGGCTTTAACAGGCAGGTCCAAAGCTTTACCAAGCCGATGAGCATGGTTGTCGATACCCCATTACTGCGTCACTTCGTCAAGTCACCGCTGGCTCCTCACTTTATGCCCAAGATCACGGACAAGAAGGGAATGGGCAGGCTGATTGCGTAAGTTTCATCAGTCATTCGTTGTACGCGAAAAAAGAAAAAGATAAAAGGGACACATCTGACGACCGTTATGCGGTAGCTTGGGACAGGAATTCGTCGGGCGTCACTTCGAAAATGACTTCAAAGACGCAAAAGACATGGTGGTGAGTTGACACCCCCCTGGTCAACTGCGGTTGAGTCATCCAGATCTGACCATGATGGCACTAATACTAATCTAGGGCTCTTTTATGCGGCATGGGCTTACGCGGGAGCAATGTGAAGCCGAGTGCGTCGTGCAGATCATCGCCGGGGCCGACACGACGGGTACCACAATCCGGTCGGCGCTGATGTTGGTAACTGGCACCCCTCGGGTCTATAACCGCTTCATGGAGGAGCTCAAGTCAGCTGTCGACGGCGGTCTGGTGTCGTCATCGGCGACCATTACGTACGAGCAGGGCAAGAAGTTGCCGTATTTACAGGTATGCAATGTAGCCAGGGAGACGCGAAATCTATTCCGGTTGCTAAGCGTTATAAAACAAAATTTTTTTTAGGCCGTGATATATGAGGCCATTCGGGTCCGCCCACCCGCGCTGTATGGGCATTTCAAGAGCGTTCCTCCCGGCGGCGATACTGTCGACGGCGTGTTTCTGCCGGGTGGCACGGCGATCAGCCATAATTTGATTGGCATGATGATGTCGACCGAGATATTTGGACCCGACGCCGAAATCTTCCGCCCCGAGCGGTTCCTCGAGGCCGATGCGGCCAAGAGAGTCGAGCTGGAACGGGTGGTGGAACTCGCGTTTGGCTACGGACGGTGGATGTGCGCCGGGAAGCACGTGGCAT
The DNA here is from genome assembly GCA_030867225.1 of Colletotrichum caudatum. Lineage (NCBI taxonomy): Eukaryota > Fungi > Ascomycota > Sordariomycetes > Glomerellales > Glomerellaceae > Colletotrichum > Colletotrichum caudatum. Next base: position 21,183 of record MU846117.1, read on the forward strand.
TCACTCAGCTGACCAAGTCGATATTTGAGCTGCTAAGGGCGTTTGAGTTCCAGACTGTGTGTCCAGCAAAACCCTGGAAAGAGGAGTCGGGCATCTTTTGGAACCAAGCGGATATGTTGGTGAGGATTACGGAGCGCAGCCAGGATCCATGACCGCTGTCACAGCTCGTGTAGTCGCGTCTATTTGGTCGGCGGTATACCTTGTTGTTATTTGTGTTTGTATACCTTGTTGTTATTTTCGTTTCTGTAGCTGAACTCGCCCCTCACTTTCGTCTGACTGGGCACGTGGGAGCATTCGGCTGCTTATGGATTGCAGTGAGACCGATCTAAAGGCCGTGATACTGGCAAACACTTTTGGGGGCTGTCAATTACTGGATTGATACCTCCCTTGTCTAGTACTGTTATCGCAGATCAGTACGCCGCAAAAGTGGCCTGGAGTACCGTAGGTAAAAGTACTCGTCAAATAGAGCCCCCGTTCTGATCTAGACCAACTACCTACATGATAGGTAGGTAAAGTGATTGATTGCCTCACAAAGCAAGCAGAAACGAGGCCTCGGAAGCACTTCATGGGTCAAGGCGGCTGGTTACTGTATACACACAGGTAGGTTTAGTTAGTGGTAGAAACAAGTAGCTGCGATTGGTCCAGCGAATTACTTTCTATGGGAAGTGCACTGCAACTTAACCCCCGCCGACCGCTTCGGGAACAACGTGCACCAAGCAAGACCTTATGCTGTCATCCTGCGACCCTCGGTCTTGTCGGTGCCCTATGACAAGGGGCCTCTTTTCCTCGTCGCCTCTTGGCACGTCATTCCCAAGCGGTTGGGGGGGGTTAAAATTGCAGTGTAAATTTTCATTAACCGAGGGTTTCCGCTTCGAAGCGGCGGTCACGCTACGTCCTAGTCAGCCGAGGGGCCCTAATGCATTCCGTGTCTCTCACCCCAGTAGAGCAGTAGAGACACCAGGTCTTGTTTATTTCTTTATTTCGTGCTGCAGAGATCGTGCCCAGGACAGTCGCTAGGGGGTGGACGCCGGAACCCCTCCCGTGTCACGATTCAATCCATCATCTGAAAGAATTGCACTCAATGACATCCAAAAATGGTAATTCGTGTGGGTCCAACTCCTTCCGTCGGGCTCGCACACCACCACCACCACCACCACCACCACCACCACACGACCCGGGGCCGATGCGGGGAGGGGCTAACGGCGCTAAACCCCGCGCCGAGGAGCGGAGACGTCTGCCGAACCGGTGCCGTTCCTGCCCGCCGTTGGCCAGTACCCCCCCTTCTGATGCCATCCGCACCGAGATCACGAACATACGAATGCCAGTATGCATAGTGCCAATGGCGTGAATCGTCGGATGGATGGCTCCAGGGCTCGCCATCTCCCGCCCGATTGACGCGATGGCGATCCGTCCGCCTGAGTGTTTGGCTTTCAGAGGTTTCGCGAGGACGTTTAAAGCCATGGGCCCCATTAAACGGAAGGTTTCTGTAACGAAGCAATTGGAATTTTTACTTGAATAAACAGGAAAGCAGATAAAGATAAGAGAAAGAAAAAAACAAGAGAGTAATCACAATGTCTTCCGCCACAGCCACGGAGACCCAGGCCGAGACGGCGCCCGTCAAGCTGGCCCTGGCGTACGACGACAAGATCCATGACCAGGTACACCTCTACATAGCACCACCTGACATGCAGCAGAGAAAGAAGCTGAGATACAAGATAACTGATACTTCGCTGTAGTACAGGTACTCACAGTACCTGCCCGTCTACGACGAGGAGACGTCCTTCCCTCCGCTGCAACCCTTCGAGTTTCGCGACCGCGGGCTCGCGGCGCACAGGGATAAGGCCAACCTCCTGCCCAAGGACAACCCGGGGATTAAGGCGACGAAGCTGACCCCCGTCGTCGGGACCGAGATCAGGGGCCTCCAGCTATCGCGGCTCGACGGCAGACAAAAGGACGAGCTCGCGCTCCTCATCGCCGAGCGCGGCGTCGTCGTCTTCCGCGACCAGGACTTCAAGGACATCGGCGCCGAGAAGCAGAAGGATTTTGGGCGATCTTTTGGTCCCCTCCATATCCACGTTCGTCGTCCCCCTCCCTAACCCTCGGGTGATTAGAAGAAGAAGAAGAAGAAAACGCGACTGACGGAATAAAACGGGGGAACAGCCCGTGGGTGCCCACGCCAGGGACAGCCTCGAGTTCCACAACATCTACCTGGGCCCGGACAACGAGTACCGCAACCGGAGTAAGAGCAACAAGCTCTCGACCGTCGGGTACCACTCGGACGTCTCGTACGAGCACCAGCCTCCCGGCGTACGATCCTGACGCTGCTCTCAGTGCCCGAGACCGGCGGCGACACGGCGTGGGTGTCGCAGACGGCGGCGTACGCGCGGCTCTCGGGGCCGATGCAGACGCTCCTGGAGGGGCTGAGGGCAGAGCACAGCGGGTTTCCCCAGGCCGACAAGGCGCGCCGGGATGGGAGGTTCGTCAGGAGGGAGCCGGTCAAGTCGGAACATCCCATTGTTCGCATCCACCCGGTGGGTTCGACCCCCGAATGCTGGTGCAAGACGCAGACCTGCTTACAATAATCTTTCTCTAGGCAACCGGCCAAAAAGCATTGTTCGTCAACCCTGGCTTCACGAAGCGCATCATTGGGCTCCGAGACGAAGAGTCGGACGCGCTGCTGAAGCTGCTGTTCAAGGTACGTGTGATGGAATGTTGTGTGGAAAGGGCTTGGAGCTAAACACACTTTGCAGCACATCAGCCACGGCCAAGACTTCCAGGTGCGCGTCAAGTGGGAAGAGGGAACGGTGGCGCTGTGGGACAACCGCGTGACGGCGCACACGGCCATCTCGGACTACAACGTCCACAATCCACAGGAAGGACTGCGGCACGGTTTCCGAATCACGACACTGGCGGACAAGCCGACGGGCGTCAACGGCCTGGAATCCACGTGGTGAGTTGCATGACAGCATTCATAGACTTGTTGGGCCTGCAGTCTGGAAGAGTCCGAGGGGTGCAGGTGGGCCGTGATGGCAACGATGGCAATGCCTCAAGGCGCGGGGGTTGATCTTGTTAAAGCTTCGGGCGTGAAACGGGAACAATGATTATTGCGTGAGGAAACACGGGGGTCCTCGGAGGAAAAGACGGACCCGTGCGTGAGTTTGTCTGGTATTACTTAGCACACAGTATGTGTGCGCCACAGTGAGATGTCGTGCATAGCGGAAATGGAGAAATGCGCCGTAAAGCGACCGAGAAAAGTGGGAAGCCGCATTCATCAAGAAAAGCATGCCTACCTAGGTATGCTGTAACATGGCAGATGGGGTCATCATCATGGGGATGAACTATCGCGGCGGGATGGCCGTGTCGAGGATCGGGCACGCACGCGCCCGGTGATACCAGTCAGTCAGCCATTGGGCGGCCGCCAGCATTATTGAGCAACGGCGGATGGGGAAGCAGCCCGTTGATTTTGGACGTTTGATTTCTCGTTCAGGCCCGCTTCTCCCCTTTTGTGGTGGTGTTGAATATTGGAAATCCCAGATGCGTCTCGTCACTGGAGGAAGATAAGCGTCGCGTCCAGCACAATGGGTGACTGATTGATTGATTGATTGATTGGCGGCAGCGAAAGGCTGGCAAAGTCCGAAACAGCGGAGACTCGAAGACGACTTGATTGATTTGCATTGGAGTTCCCCGGAGGAGGCCCCGAAAGACGCATTGGAAAGGGGGGGGGGGGGGGGGGCGCAGTCGACAAGAATCCGGGTGCCGAGGGGAAGACGATAATTAATGGCTTGTCGGGTGGATGTGCGGATTGGAGCGAGAGTCTGCAGATCCTCGGACAACGACCGACAAGCGAGTCTGGAGTCCGGAGATAGGGGGGGGGAGAAGACTCCAGACTCCAGACTCCAGACTCCAGGCTCCAGAAAGAAGGAGATGGATGGATAGAAAACACTGGGGATTGCTGGAGAAGTATCTGGGGACGAGGAGAGAAAAGGGCCGAAAAGAGGCCACGGACGATGAACAAGACACAGAAGTCAGTTTGACGACGTCATCTGGGTTGGAAGTGGGTCCATCGTACCTTCCCGACTTGACTTACCTACCTACCTACCTACCTGGGCACCTTGGGTACTCACCCACCTTGCTTACATACTCTACCTTGGGAAGGAAGGACGCACGTAAAGAGGAAAGAGGAGGCAAGGAAGCGCCGGATGGATGGGAAAGAGAAAGGGACGATCAAGAATGCCCTGACCATCTTACGGAAAGAGCTTGTTCGTTGCTTTCCAAGACTTTTCACGTAGCATTGCATTTTGGTACAGGTAGGTACAATCAGTTGCGGCTCTTGGGCGACCCTTGGCCAAGGCCTTGGCTTCTTGGATACTTGGCGCGGCGGGGAAGCCAACTACTCCGACGGCAGATGAGCCGCGGCAAAGTAGCATTCCGTTGCCTGTTGCCGGCCGATGCAAACCCCTGTGGGAGAGGCACGAGTACCTACTACGTATCCGTAGTTTGTTCCAAGCAGGGACAACAACAGGCCTGCACCGCACCGCACCGCACCCTGGCTGGACCTCACCTTGTCGCCGTGAATGGTTGGCGCCATGTAGCTTTTCCGCGCATTGCTATACAAAAGGTACTCGCTACGCACTACCCATCCTATCCTATCCTATCCGTACGGTACGGTACCTACCTCCGTACCCCCTCCCCTACCTAGGTTTCGGACCTGACGACGGGGGTACCCCTTCTCTCCCCTTTCCATTCCTCCAACTTCTGCACATTCTCTCGCACGCTTTACATCATCCCACGCCTATTCTTGGTCGCCACCAGTACACCCAACATCGACCAACGTCATTCCATCCTCCTCCGGCCTCGACACCGACAGACCAGACAACCAGACTGGCCAACATCTCGCAGCAACGACCCGCTCATCACCGTCGAGACACGCCTTCGTCTCCACTGTTCCTAGCATACCATACATACTACGTACCCCCTTGGCCTTCCACGGTTTCCCACCACTCCCTCCCCAGAGCCGCAATCGGCCACGCCAGCCGCTCTTGACTTTCACTCATTCCCCGTGCTTCACACGCAGTTTTTCTCGCCATCCTACAGAGGTACACACATAGTCCATGTTCCTGAGACCAGAATCATGGGGAACGGCCCGATTGCTCGACCTGGAGACCCCAGGCCCCGGACGGAAACACCTCGGTGCCATCCCACACGTGTCCAGCCCATGATCCGTCCCGAGTCATCGGACATGCAAACTCTGCCATCGTCTCCGCCGCTTCCATCCATCCATCCCATTGACACACAGTCCTCGTTTCTCTCTCCTTGACGTCACGCCCCTGCCTACTGAGACGCCCTCCCACATACTCCCTGTTCCCCCAGAAAACCGTCGCGTCTTACCCGGCCCACGTTGCTAGCGGTGTGCCCAGTGCTTGCGCCATGCGTTGTGTATCGCTCGTCGTGTCTTGATCGACTGAAACGAGCATATATACTGCCCGCCGTGCCCCCTCACCAATCTTGTCCTATTCCTCTCGGACGAACCATCATTGGCATCAACCATCGAACAATCCCACCTAGCCTTCCCCCTCCCCCCAATCAAGCAAATCGTCGCCCAACATGGGTTTCTCGACGATCGAGTTCGACAAGTATAATCCTGCCTCGGAAAAGGCGAGCGATGCCCGCCAGGACCTCGCCCACCTCGACTACTCCCCGCTCAAGCGCATCACGGGGCGGTCATGGGCCATGGGCATTCTCATCTCCATGGGAGGCATGGTGTGAGCAGAACCAAGACAGCAGCTACCAAGCAGAGCAACCGACCACTGACAACCTTGCAGCTTCGGATATGACACGGGCCAGATCTCTGGCTTCCTCGAGATGCCCGACTTCCGCCAACGCTTCGGCGAGGCCGGCCCCGATGGCACATACCACTTCAGCAACGTCCGCTCCGGTCTGATCGTCGGCCTCCTCTCCATCGGCACCCTCATTGGTGCTCTGTGCGCCGCCCCCATCGCCGACCGCTTCGGACGCCGCTACTCCATCTCCTTCTGGTGCGTCGTCACCTCCGTCGGATTCGTCATCCAGATCGCCGCCGAGAGGTCATGGGAGCAGATCATGATGGGCCGTTTCGTCGCCGGCTTCGGAGTCGGCGCCCTGAGCCTCATCGTCCCCATGTTCCAGGCAGAGACGGCCCCGCCATGGATTCGCGGTGCTCTCGTGTGCGCCTATCAGCTCTTCATCACCCTCGGCATCTTCCTGGCCGCCTGCTTCAACTACGGCACCGTCACGCACCTCGAGAACAGCTCTGGCTCGTGGCGCATCGTCGTCGGCCTCGGCTGGCTGTGGACCATCATTCTCGGTGTGGGCATCCTGGCTTTTCCCGAAACGCCTCGCTTCGACTATCGCATGGGCAATGTTGAGCGGGCCAAGACCACGCTCTGCCGCGTCTACGGTGCTCCCGAGAACCACTACAGCATCCACGTTCAGCTTGAGGAGATTGAGAGCAAGCTCCGCGCCGAGTCAACGATCAAGGGCAATGCCGTCCAGGAGTTCACCGGCATGTTCAAGGCACCCCGCATGGCCTACCGCATTGCTCTGGGTTGCGCGCTGCAAATGTTCCAGCAGGTACGCATCGGATCCGATATCCTGTTCGTTGCCCACAGACACTGACAAACCCGCGACAGCTCACTGGTGCAAACTACTTCTTCTATTACGGTACCACAATCTTCGCCTCCGTCAACATCAACTCGTTCATCACGCAAATCATCCTCAACGCCATCAACTTCGGCACCACCTTCATTGGTCTCTACATTGTTGAGCACTTTGGACGCCGCAAGTCGCTCATTACCGGCTCCATCTGGATGTTCATCTGCTTTTTGATCTTCGCCTCCGTCGGCCACTTCAGTCTTGACCTGGACAACCCCCAGAGCACTGTCGGCCCTGGCATCGTCCTCATCGTCTTTGCCTGCCTGTTCATCCTGGGCTTTGCAACCACCTGGGGTCCCATGGTAAGCTCTTGACACCTCAAGACTAAACTAGTCGTAGCAGACACACTAACTCGATCCAGGTCTGGACCATCCAAGCCGAGCTCTTTCCGTCCCGCTACCGCGCCAAGGCCATGGCCCTCTCGACGGCCAGCAACTGGATATGGAACTTCTTCATCGGCTTCGTCTCCCCCTTCGTCACCGGGGCCATCGACTTCCGCTACGGCTACGTCTTTGCCGGCTGTAACTTGGTCGGCGCCGCAATCGTCTACTTTTTCGTCATCGAGGGCCAGGGCCGCACCCTTGAGGAGATCGACACCATGTATCTGGAGCGCGTCACCGCCTGGAAGAGCACCCAATGGGTGCCGCCCTCCGCCGAGGAGATGCACCGCATCCGCAAGCAGGCCGGGACGGAGTTGGACGCCATCGAGAACGAGAATGCCATGCGCAGCGAGAAGAGCATAGGGTCAAAGGGCGTCAATGGCACCTCTCACCAAGAGAGAGTCTAAGCCGTGTGGCCTTGATGTCATCGAGGCCCGCGGGGTGTTTTCATATCGGCGTGGGGCCGCGCACAGGCCTGCGAACGTGGTTTCCTTGGCGTTTATGTATAACGGTTTGCATGGCATGGAGTTGGGGCACATTGAAGCAGACTAGCTGTATACCAGTCGCATGATTTTCAGCGTTTATACCAATACCAATATGATATTCTCCATATTTCGTCGGCTGACCAGACACACGGCAATCTTTGTTCTTTGGCCAACTGCCACGGCTGCCAGACATCAGAAGGAGACCAGGGCAAGACACCAGTTCGGGGACACCGCCATGATCCGTGGTGGCGCATCCCAGCTTTTGCGTGTGCGGTCCGACAAATGTGACTTGGTTCTCATTGACATCGCGTGCGTCGGGTCAGAGTGGACAGAGACATAGAGACATTGGCACATATATTGGGAAACGCGTGGGGATGCTCAGGCACGACCCCCTGGACAGCCTCTCAAGGTAGAGAAAAACACACCCAAGAGGCCAGCAGTGGTGCATGGTAGGAACGCTCCTACACCACACGGAAGAAGAAGAGCAAGTCGCACAATCCTTGACGAGGACGCCGGCTCCGCGACCTCGTCTACTCAACGCCGGCCGCTCCGTCGGGAATACGACACCCTACGTCTGGACTCCGGCCCTCCCGGCAATCTCCATGAAAGACGTCGCCCTCGAGCCCCGCCTCCTGACGGCCATCAGCCGCCTCGGGAACGAGATGGTGGGGCTCTGGGAGACATGGGACTCGCGCACAATGGCCCTGTGACGCCCCCCTCCCCCCCCCCTCACCATCATCGGCAGCAGCAGACAAAGAAGACGGGTGGATGCGCGAGAGGTGGGTGGGCAGTTTGCGTCGAGCCGCGTCCACCTTGATGTACCGAAGCCCGTCCTGGTATCGCATGTGAGATCAACGTAAACGACCACGGGAGACGTGCTTGCCCGTCCTGCTCCGTCACCAATCTTTCACGAGTCCGCTCCCGCGCTGTCGGGTTCCACAACCACGTCAGGGCGTTCGGCTCGGGCCCGCAAAGCGCCAGACGCGCGGTTATCAAGACTCCACGCCTGAAGAGATCCCTCGACTGCGACTCGGACAGGTGCAAGCCGCAAGGCTTTGCCCGTGGGCAATCGTCCGAGATACCGAGGCCCGGGGCGCTCTGCGCCGCTTTTCTGCCCCGGGACGGGCACGAAGGGGAAGCTTCACGGGGGGGGCAAAGTCCGCCGACACCAAGAAGCCTCGGGGGAGGGGGGAGATGGGGTGACGGGCCACGACGCGCACGAGAAAAGGTGCCTGCCGGACTTTCCCGCCTGGCGCAAAACCGACATCTCTCTGCGCAGCCCTCGCCTCCTCTCCACCATGGGCCAAGACGGGGGCTCCTTCGCCGGCAACCGCGACAAAAAGTTTGAGCAAAGATGCGCCTAGCCATGGCGTTCAAAGGCGGAACGAGCAAAGACGCATCAGGGGGGGGAAAAACCTCAACGACATCCACGCCCCGTGTTGCGAGTGGCGGTGCCGGACACTCGCAGCCCCAAGCAGCCATGTTAGTCTCGGTGTCAGTCGGTGTTTTTTTGGGGGGGTTTTTTTTTTTTTTTCGCTCATCGCCCTCCGTCCCCGACAGTCGACACGAAAACTGATGGGGTCCGGTACGTTGTCTTCAGCCGTCGGGGTGATGGCACTGCCCGCCGCCAGGATATCCGACATGGGGCGGAGTTGAAAAGCATAAGCACAACCACAACTAATCATGAAGATCCCCCCCCCTCCTTCAACCCCAAAGATTACCAAACACGGAAGGGTAGCCGAGTTTGGTTACGGCGCCAGGTCAGGCACAGCTTAAACGTACCTTGGTAAAGGAGCACAAGTACGGACCTTGCAACCTCTGCGCTTTGTGTAACTCTCATCATCCCGCAAAAACACGTTCGCTTGACCCGAGACTCCATCTGCCGCGTCCCGGTCTTCGGAAGCGTGGTATGCGGCGGCCAAGGCCAGAAAATGCGCCCATGTCCCCCCCCCCCCCCCCCCCCCCCCCCCCCCCCCCTTCCCCCGCAGCCGAGCTGGCCACATGGTTCTTTAACACCCCGGCGGTGCCATACCAACGAGTCACGGCCCATCGGGGCGACCACGCACCCGATACGGCTCGACAACCCCATGGCAGGCTAGAGGAGACGCACTCCAACCAACAGGACGTCCCAAGCCGAGTCTGGCAAGCGCACAGCAACCCCCCAAGATATCGAGATGGGTGGGCCTTGGGGCACTCGGGCTTGGCCGCCGCGATGATGAGCAAACCTGGCATGTTGACAGACAATTCGATCTGTATGAGGCGCCGGATGTACGCATTTCGAGCATCTCTTGAAGGCACGTTCGAAAAGGCGTGGATGGATGGGAAAGGGCCTCGTGCTCTGGAGCTGTGCCCCTTTCCATCGAGTCCCCCCCTCCCAACCTGCAGCCCGCTTGCTTTAGCTTGATCAGATGCAAGGTCCGATCAGAGGGACGGGATTGTGGGCTTGTTGTCGCCGGTATCTTGGACTACCTATGGCGCGAGTAATGGAGGGGGGTGCCCGACCCATTGGTCGGGCCCAAGGGAGAACGACTGCGACCCTTTTCTTTTTTTTTCTTTTTTTTTTTTTTTTTTTGAGAGAGAGAGAGAGAGAGAGAGAGATGGCGGGGAGTATGCTGGATGGCCTACACCGCTTGTGGACGGGACGATCACCACCCAGCGCCTTCGCTTGGTTTGGTTTGGTTTGTCGTAAAAGCAATCCAACCAGCTTCCGAGATGGCCTCCTCCTCCTCCTCCTCCTCCTCCTTCTCCCCCTCCCCCGGGTTTTCTGCGCGTGGCCCCGGGCGGTGTAAACGGATCTACCCTTCCCGTCCACCTGCCTCTATTCGTCTGGAGTGAGACATGGGAGGGCGCTTCACGCACGTCTTTGGTGCTTTGACAGGCCGCGGCCCGATATGCTCATCTCTGGGTCTCGGAGAGACTGCTGTCTTGGCCGTCGCGCAAGACAGGCCGCTGTCTCTCTCGACCACACGGAATAGGCAGCCGGCCCCCAAACAGGAAGGTTCGCGCAAAGTCGTGTGCGCCAGAGTCGAAGAAGCCGGGGCAGGGAGGGGAGGAGGGGGGGTTGACGTGTGGCGGAGAGGGAAAAGAGTCACGGCCCCAAAGCATGTATGTCCCCCCCCCCCCCCCCATCCCCTCGTCCGCAGGTAGGTGATTGATAAGGGTCCGATAAGATAACGTGTGGGTGCCGGCTGTTATGAGTGGTTGATTTTGGGCTTGGCTCAAGGTTGGGCGGCGTGGAAGGGGTGCATCGACAATGGAGATCCCTCCCCTGCCAATGAGGGCAGAGATAAAGGACGTAGACGGCTGTCAGCCATGCCGGCTGAACCTTGCGCACAAGTCCTCCTCCCCCTGCGAAGCCCCGGGAGACGTCTGCTTTGAGTTGCACTGCGAACCGACACTAGCGCCTCTTTGGGAGCAGCGCGGCGTTTCATCGCCCCTCCAATGCCGCGTCGTCGGCGTGTTCCTGGCAGGTCGAGCTGGGAGATTAAGACGGGCGAGGTCGACGAGTCGTGGGGTCGGGAAGGACGGCGACTGGCTGGCTGGCTGGCTGGCTGGCTCAAAGGCGACACGGGACGAACATGACGTGTGGAGTTTTCGAGGGCACGTTTGAACAGAAGGAAACGTACGTGTGCTAGGGGGGGACGGGGACGGGGACTATCGTGGCCCACGGATCATGGGGACGCCAGTGTAACCTACCAACCGTCCAAGATAAACAGGAAGGAGGCAGACAAGACATATAAACCACGGCGGATCTCCCACTCTGGGAGATTCTACTTTACCGTCGGTGCCAAGCCTCTCGTTCGCTATAGCTTGCTCCCCAATCCTCCATTCTTGTCATTGATCGGTCCGCTCCGGTCGTCAGTATCCGCCAATCGTCATCATGAAGGCCGCCGCCGCCGCTCTGTTTATGCTCGCCGGCGCGGGCTTTGCCGCCCCCGTCCCTGAGCCGGTCGCCGAGCCGATGCCGATGCCGATGCCCACTCCCGTAAGCGCCATGAAAAAGAGATGCCTGCCTACTCCCCCCTCCCCCCTCTGGTTGCGATGATGCTTGGGCCAACGGGGAAAATGAAAATCTCGCAAAGCTAATTGGGAAAATCCCGCCTTCTCAGCCCGGCATCCCTTCCGCCTCCACGGCCAAGACGCAGCTCGCGGCTTTGACGGTGAGCGCGTGGACGAACACGGACACGTACGACCGCGACCTGTTCCCTCACTGGGACACCATTTCAGGTGCCTGCAACACCCGCGAGACGGTGCTGCAGCGAGACGGCACCAACGTCGTGGTCAACTCTGCCTGCTCTGCCACCAGCGGCACCTGGGCGAGCCCTTACGATGGCGCGACCTGGACCGCGGCGAGCGACGTCGACATTGACCACATGGTGCCTCTGAAGAACGCCTGGGTCGTGAGTCACACCCTTCCCCGCAAGCACATGTGCGGTGCTGCGCGCTTCCAATGTGACGATCATTGGTGGCAAGGTTTGAGTGCTAACAACAATGGGATGAATAGTCCGGTGCCGCGTCGTGGACGACTGCCAAGCGCGAGCAGTTCGCCAACGACCTCACGCGTCCCCAGCTGTGGGCCGTCACCGACAACGTCAACCAGGCCAAGAGCGACAAGAGCCCCGACTCGTGGAAGCCTCCTTTGACGAGCTTCTACTGCGTCTACGCCCGAAGCTGGGTGCAGGTCAAGAGCTACTGGGCGCTCACCGTCACGTCTGCCGAGAAGACGGCCCTCACTTCGATGCTCAACACCTGCTAAGCGGTGCGACTGTTGTTTTTTTTAGCAGTTCGATACGAGCGAGCGATGGGCATCTTCTTCCGTTTCCATCTCATTCTTGGTTTTGTTTTTTTTTTCCTTCCTTTTTTCCCCATTTCTTTTCTCGTTGAATGCGGCCCTGGTGGTTTTCTGTGCCGGTCAATCACCATCAGCGAGTAAACTACGGTTGGGCGTTTTTATTTCCACTTCTATTACATACCGTTCTATTATTCACTTCTTGCCTTCCCGCCCAAGAGACCCAGTTTGGCTTCTTAGCACGAAACACCGAATACGAAAGCGTTGAGGACGCCCAAAGGGATGGTCGCGGGACGGGCTCGCTTGGCGCCGCTACGAGGCTTGTGACGGACCGATGCAAGGGGCGATGGGGACAAGAGCATTGTTGCAGGCTCGTGCCGCATAGGCCGTGCCAGGCAAGGGAGACAGAGATGCAGACTATGCATTGCTAGTCAGTCGCAGTTGTCTGCTAGATGTTTGCAAGTAAAATAAAAATGCATCAGAAGAAATAACAGAGCGCAAGAGCCGCTCGGCGAAAGTAAAGGGTGCTGGCTGCTTCGTTACAGATGTGATGGCGATGGATGCGGTCCAGACTGGTGGTTGGACCGCGGTCTAGCTAGCATACATAGCACAGAGCAATTTCGGATGCAGCTCAGCTCGACCGGACCCGTCCCTGACTGCCTGTCCGCACAACACAAGAGACGGCCGACGGTCTTGGCATCTGGCCCGAACCCGGTCGTGCGGTGGTCTCCTTCCCCTGAGGTTTTGAACTGGGCAGAATGGCTTGCGCCGCAGAGTTGGGGACGACGCTGTCGCTCGACGCAATAACGCATAGGTGCTCTTCGTCGAAAGAGTCCACCCGAGATGACGAGGGCTGCTCCAACAGCACAGGGCCGCTTGCGACAGCGGTTGGTCAGATGGAAATTGCGGCCGAGCATGCCGAGACTGTGATGGGTGGAGGGGAAGACGCGAGGGCCCAGGGGGGGTCGGGTCAGAATGTCTTCATGTTGCTGTATAAGCGTGAGACAATCAATGCTGGATGACATGGGCACGAAATCCGACCGAGGGCTGGAAAGGAGGCAACTTGGGCGTCGTCGAAGACGACATGTCGTCAACGGAACGGCGTCAGGGCATGAAGGGAAACAGACCAACCGACCCATTGGGCCGTGGAATTCGTCAGGACCCACCTATGTAAGGTTTCGGTTGGAATGCAACGAAAGGCTGGGGAGACGGGAGATGGTGTTGAGCTGCTGGACTGACTAGGCGGTTGACTAGTCAGAGCTGAGTTGAACCAAGGTGCGCCTAGGAGCGGAAGAAAACACACACCGTGACGAAGATGGGATAAGACGGACTTCCTTTCCGCATGGACGCTGCGCTGCTGCATTTGAATTGAATGCAGCAGGAGCGTTGGGGCGGCAAGATGGATGCACTTGCAGTAAGTACAAAGAAGATGAGGAATGTAATTAGCTACGGGCACGTACCGACCGACCGGTTTGAGAAGGAAGGAAGACGCGCTTGCGGCTGAGGTAATCAATCTCCCGTTTGCGGCGGTGGGGGGAGTGTACCTACCTCCTCCAGACCCTGCGTCAGCGTAGCCCCCACAGCTCCTCCCTTTCTCTCACTTGCTCGGCCTAGCACAGCCCAGCCCAGCCTTGTTCGACTTGGCAAGCGCGAATTCTTTACTGGTTGGCAGGTACCTGTCTACCCTGGTGTGGTTGGAGACCGACTACGAGACCGACTACGAGACCGACTACCTTTGGTAAGAGGCAAGAACGAGCTGCAGTACCTACCTAGGAAGGAGTAAGACGAGACGAGACCACCCGCCCCTGTCATCTCATCTACGGCAGGCAGGCAGGTAGGTAGGTAGGTAGGCACCTTGAGCAACTACCTGCCTACCTGACTTGGTACCTAGGAAGGTAGGTGGAACAGGTAGAACAGGTAGAACAAAAGAAGAGACAATTGGTACACATACAGTGTCTTGGAGCTTCTTGGGATGGATGGCTGGCTGAGTCCGAGATGGCTCAGCCGACTTACACATGTAGGATCCAATTACCGGCCCAACTGACTGACTGACTGACTGACCCCGGAACAGAACCGTTTGCCGCCTGTCTGCTTTCATCCCGTGTCTCGCCCACGGTTGTAACTCGTTCGCTGCCTTTGGTATTAAAAAAAAAAAAAAAGGGTCCTGTTCGCCCGCCCTCTTTACGGTCGGTCGATTCACCTTTTTCTCAAACTCTCCAGCCTCTCGTTTCTCTTGCTTTGGTTTCCACATAACCAGCCCAGTCAAGTCATTCAGTCTTTGCTTCCTTCCTTCCTTCCTTCCTTCCTTGCCCTTTCGCCTGCCTTCCTTGGTTCCTTCGCCTCGCCTCGCCTCCTCCCCTCCGTGCTACGTTAGATTGGACAGACCCTTTCTTTGTTTCGTCACTGCTAGCCTGCCTTCCCAAACAGATATCTATATTTGGCTCATCCTCTTTCCCGGGGAAGTGACATGACATACATCTGTGATCCTGTCTGTGCATCTCATTCTACATATACTAATAACCCTGGCTGCCGCTCCTTTCGTCGCTCCCTCCCCTCTGTTCTTCAGCAAGCCAACACCACCCGTCCGCATCCGTCCCATCGGACACGCCCGCACACCACACATAACCACCGCCTCCCATCACATCACCGTCAGCCAACATGATGAGATACGCTGCCTTGGCTCTGGCCACTGCTGGCCTTGCATCCGCCCAGACCTTTTCGGCGTGCAACCCCGTCAAGGGCGACAGTGAGTACCCCAACCCACCCCCCCCACTTACACCCGCCCAAGACAGCCCGGCCTCGACCACTTCGCCTCACCCAACAGTACTAGTCCACGATGCTGACATGTGCCCCCTCCTAGCTTGCCCCGCGAACCCGGCCTTTGGCAACGAGGAGGCCGGATTCGACTTCCGGACCTCCAAGAATATCGACGACCTCGAGTCCTACTTCATCGTCGACGGCGGCGTCAAGTACAACTCCAAGGTCATGTCCTTCTCCCCCGACACGGGCGCCGAGATGACCATCTTCGAGGAGAGCAACGCCCCCACCCTCACCTCCAAGAACTACCTCTTCTTCGGCAAGGTTGAGGTCGAGCTCCAGGCCGCCCCCGGCCGTGGCATCGTCACCAGCATCGTCCTTCAATCCGACGCCCTCGACGAGATCGACTGGGAGTTTATCGGCTCCGACCAGGCCCAAGTCCAGACCAACTTCTACGCCCTCGGCATCAGGGAGTACACCCGTGCCGGCTTCCACAAGGTCCCCTTCAACCCCATGACCTCCTTCCACACCTACACCATCGAGTGGACCAAGGAGTCCATCATCTTCTCCATCGACGGCGACGTCATCCGCACCGCCACCCCGGCAGAGGGCAACTACCCGCAGACGCCTATGCAGCTGAAGCTCGGCACTTGGGTCGGAGGCAAGGGCACTGCCCAGGGCACCATCGACTGGGCTGGCGGTCTCGCCGAGTGGGAGAAGGGCCCCTTCCCTGGCTACTACCGATCCCTGAAGGTCTGGGACTACGCCGGCGGCGACAAGACCGCCGCCAAGCAGTACGAGTACTCCAAGGGTTCCGACGGCACCTGGCAGAGCATCCAGGTCATCGCTGCCGGTGCCACCGCCGGCGACAAGTCCATCCCCGGCGACGTCGCCTACAACAAAGGTGGCGATAAGGGCAAGGCCGCTCAGTCCGACGGCCCCGTCGTCCCCCTGAACGGCACCGCCGTCCAGACGCCCACCACCAACGTCTCCGCCTCGTCCGCCACCGTCGCTGCCACCTCCGTCACCCGTGCTAACGGCACCTCAATCACCCTGACGAGATTGGCCTCCAGCTCGCCCACAGCATCTCTCTTCGTCCAGACCACGCTCCCCGTCGCCTCTGCCACACCCGCTCCGTCCCGCCTCCCCGCATCCAGTGGTTCCCGAACCATGCAGAGCAGCTTCCTTGTCGCTGGCCTTGCGGCTTTCTTCGCCACCATTCTGCTGTAATCGGGTAGCTTCGCATGGTTAGCCAGCGTCGACCTGCCCTTTTTTTTTCTTTCTTTTTTCCTCATCTGTGTATACGTTTTGGACGACGGGGCTGTGTGTTTGTATGTAAATATGTATAACGGAACTGGGGGAAAAGGCGTCGTAGGCCGTCGAGGCCAGAGGAATGTTTCTAATACTACACATTAATAAGACCAATTTTATCGCCCACATCTCTCTATCTATCATTATATCAGAGGGCGGGGGGAGGGAGAAAAAACCTCCCCGGCACGTCGCCCTACCTCCTAGGTCCCCCCCCCCCCGCCAGAAGAGAAACCCGAAATTGGACATCCAATGCATGCTATGCTTCCTCAACAGTCCTCAAGATTATCAAAATCCTCTTACAGCGACGCCTATGCTTACCACATGTCTAGGGAAGAGACAGGAAGAGAGAGAGAGAGAGACAGAGGCGGTATGAGAGAATGAGGCCGAGGGCAGTTATTAACAAAAAGTTGGGTATCGAACTTATGTTTGTACAAATGAATAGAAGTCAAGAGAATAGCAAAGATGGAGTTTTCAAGCCAACAACACCCCCTCCCAAAATGATGCCCACCCCCACCAAACTCCCAGAGTCCATTGTGGTCATGTCGTCGTGGGCTCGGCTTGTGCGCGTAAAATCCACTCGTAATGTTTGCCAGTCGAACAAGACTCGCACAATGGCGCCGGGACTGCGCATCAGGCCCTGATCGTCGCGTCCCGCCCGACATCAAACTCGATCTCGCCGTCGTCTAGCTCCCCTCTGGCCGCCCGTCGAGCCAGGTCTCTCTCCGTATAAATCTCATTCTTACGTTTTCCCGCCTGCTGCAGGCAGTCGACGTAGGTCCGGAACTTGACAATCTCCCGCAAGAGGTAAGCGCTCTTACGCTCCCAGTTCGCCATGGCGCGAACGGCGTTGCTGCCACGGGGTGTAAAGGCAAGCAACATCGGGCTGCGAAGCTGATTGTGTGCCTGCAGCTCCTCTTCGATGCCCTTGACATAGGAGAAGAGACTGTCGAGCTGCTCCTCTTCGGGCAGGTTACTGGGCCGCATGCTCTGTGTCGGAGGCGCCCACTCGGCAATGTGAATTCGGTCGCCGGGCAGCTTGTGGCCACGGCCGCCGGAAGTGTAGGGCCCCCCGGGTCCTTGGTCGAGAGAGCCGGAGCGGAAGCTCGATATACTAGGCCGAGAGTGGATGGTGCCGCTTTGGGGTCGTGAGTTCGACCGCTGACGTCCCGTCGGGCCCACGGTCTGTTCGTTGATGGCTGCGACAAGAGCGTTGTTGATGATGGCATCGCTCCATCCGTACTCGATGTTGCTTATACCGCCGACCAGCGGGTGCGTGCTCAGGCGCGCGCTCCAGTAGTTGGCCGTGATCACAAACTCTTTGCCGATTTCCGGGGTTCCGACCTGGAACAGGTGTACCGCACCCGTTGGCAGACTCAGAGCCCAAACGTGAGGCCGAGCTCTCGAGTAGCCCGGCGGTGGCAGCGTAGACGCCAGAGTCTGCCGAAGGCTGAATGTGCCTAGGTTAGTAGCGTTTTCCTGCCAGTTACCGCCTCCTACGATGGCGGGGCCTTTGCTCGCGTGGCGACCGCGGCTCTTGCGTCCCATCGACTTGTTAGCGGCGAAGGAAAAGATACTCATTTGACCCCGCTGGATGACGGCGAAGACCTCGTTCCAGTGGCGGTCCCTGGCTTTCTTGTCGATGCCGTCGAGGTGGTGCTTGTGGACCACCATACCCTCCTTGACCCATGGAGGGCCGGCGAGCTCCAGCGACTCGTCCTCGAGCAGGTGGGCGGGCTTCAGCTCGTCGCTCACAATGGATGGCTCCTTACTGACACCTGATTCATCATCACGGATGACGGCCTGGCTAAGGGCGTTGGCAAATCCGATGGACTGTTGATAGTCGCCTCCGCGGAACGACGAGCTGAGCGAATCGACAGACATCGATGTTTGCGTTCGGCCCAACGAGAGCTTGCTCCAGGTGGCCGAGGATAGTGTGGGGCTCCAAACCGAGTTTCCGTCTTCGAAGCTCGTTCGCGATGAAGAGAATCCCGGATTGCCCATACGAGGTCGTGACCTGCTCTTCGAATTCCATCTGGAAGAATGGGCACGGCCATTTTCAGCTATGCGCCCACGCATAGATGCCTGACTCTCAGACGGGGCCTTACTCAGAACGCTGGGCGTTCGCTTCAACATGCCAATGACGGACAGACCGCCATGCGAGTTCGCCGCGAGGTTCTTTGATGGATCGGCGCCGAAGAGGGGCAATCGCTCGTCACGGATCGAGGCGTAGATGTCCTTGAGGACGACTTCGACCTGGGATTCCCAGGCTCGCATCGAACCGTCGAAGGGCGCCTTCACCAAAGGTCCACATTCGTCATGGCTGTGGTCGCCGGACGCGTCGACCTCGTGCTTCGGCGGGGGTCGGAACGACAGTCGACGCGTGGTGGAACGCTCCTCGGCCGATGCTCTGGAGTCGTCGCCTCCGAGAGCGCTGTTGGACTTGCCCGGCAGTATGGTCGGCCGTTCAAACGCGTCGGGAGCCGACTCCGCCACCGCCTGAGTGATGGTAGTCATGGTGTTCTTGACGAATTGGCTCCGCGTCATCTTTTGTTCGATGTCAGCCAGATGCAAGTCAGTGTTGAGCAGCATGATCGAATAGCAGATTGTGTGGATGACATCTATGTCGTGTTAGCTCGAGCTCGGAATCTTGCCCTCGCACGGGAATGTAGACAAGGGGACGTACCTGATGCCTTGAACCCGTGGTTGGTGTTGCAGTCACACCAACGCTTGGAAAAGGCAACCAAGATGCGATCCACCTGCTGCGTCTCCGCCCGGAAGACCAAACGCTCGCAAACCAAACGAAGACTCTGCAGTATGCTCTTGTTCGTGAAATCGTATAGATCCATGTAGGCCTGCAGTGTTCTCTGCCGGATGGGGCCTTCCTCGCCCATCCACGCGGCGGCCTTCTCCTTCTGGATGAAGTCCTCGTTACCATCAAAGATCTTTTGGGCCTTTTGGCGGTCGTCCTCTGTCGGGTCTCCGACGACGAAGTCGGGCTCATCCAAAGGCTTGGCGCCCATGGATTCAAACGTGCCGTGGACCTTTGGGCTGCTGTTCTCCGAGGCGTCGATTCTGACGCTCGGACTAGGAGCACTGCTCTTGGCGGATTTGTACTCTGTTGCAGTTGATCCCGACGCCCTGCTGGTAGACCTAGTACCCTCAATCAGCAGAACTAGCGATGGTCTGTTGCCTTCTCCGTCGGAGTCTGCGTGGGCGACGGCCAATTTGTCGTTGTTTTTGCTTCTCAGGGTCCTGTCCCTTCTGTCGGAAGCACTCCTCTGCGGCGGTGACGCATCTTTGTTCGCCCTAGCAGCCCTGGATCCAGTCTCCTGTCTCGTGTTGTTACCCCGCTTCGACAAAATGTCGGCTTCGTTGTCGCTCCCATCGATGTCGAGGAAGGAATTATTCCGTTTCTCTGACGACATGGGAGGCTCTGGGGGCGGCCGTGTCGGGGTATCGGTGCGACGTTCGTAATCGTAGGGCGAGTCATCGTCATCACGAGACCCGGTCCGGACCTCTCGTATACGTGCATTGGGACTCGGCTCGTAATCGGGCGAGAAGGAGCGCGGCTGCTCGACGATTGCGTCGTCGCGGGAAGCTGGGGTGGGATCGAAGGCCATCTCAGGGTCGAGGGTTTGCAGAGTTGCGGATGGTGGTGTCAAGGGCGTGTTTGGCGTCACCGGGCTGCCTTTCAGATATGGGTTCATGACTCTCCGAAGGCTACTAATTGGGCTGGGTTCGGGTTTCGCAGAAAGTTTATCCTTGGCGGGAGCCAACTGAATCGGGGGCACCAAAGGGGGCACTGGGGGCTCGAGGGCGGTGGCGGCGGAAGGCATGGGAGGGGCCTCGTCGGCGGACACAGACTTCTTCCTGCGACGGAAAAAGGAACTTGGCTTCCTCTGCAGCACGTGGTGTTGGGAATGGGACGAGGCGGTTTCCCTCGACGTGGCGGCACCGGAGGACTTCATCTGGCTGGCGGTGTGAATTAATTTGCTCCCAGACCTCTGGTCGGGGGCGTCGACAGATGTTGGCGACGTGACGACCGCGGAACCCTGCGTATCGGGTGCGTTGTTCACAGTATTGTTCTTGGACGAGCCAAAGACTCGCCTGAAAAACCCCGGTTTTTCTCTTGGTTGCGACGCCGCCTGTGTCGGGATCTGGGCGCCGTGCACGGCCTCTTTCGTCTTGCCGTAGCCCACGTGTGGTGCAGGTGCGGAATCGATCTCGAACGCGGGGATGGAGGATGGCGCTGGGGATGAAATGGCGGACGGCGCAGGCACTGGGGCCGACATTGGCAGAGGCAGCGCTTCCTCATAAGATGAGTTGTTGGGTTTGTTTTCTGTCTTGCGGTGGTTTGTTGAACTACTTATTGCGGACAGGTTCGACCGCTTGCGTTCGAGCGCGACGGGTGGCGGTTCGGCTGACTCCACCGCAAGGGATCCGGGTGCGGCCACTAAGGATTGACCAATGCCCGCAGCCGAGGGGGTCACGGGCGAAATCGTGCGTCGGGGCCCGCCAGGCACAGTAGGCGTCGGCGCAGCCTCGTAGTCGTCGTCGGCGAAAAAGTTGTTGGAGAATTCGATATGCCACGGTGCACGCCCGGCTTGTTGCTGTTGCTGCTGCTGCAACAACTGCTGATGATGTTGTTGCGTGGCGTGCAGTGCGGGAGGGTAGTGGCCGTAATCGAAACTGGACGATCTACCACCGAAGCCGGATGCCCATCTCGTACTACTGAGCACCTGGGCATAACCGGCATCGATGCTATTCGAGCTGCTGCTCTTTGTGCTCCCCTTGCCCCCTCTAGAGTGCATTTGGCGTACTGGGCCCGACGCACTTCGCAACGGCTCGCGCATGCTGCTGATGCGGTGCAGGGCGGGTTGATAGTTGGAGCTGCTGTTACTCCTCCGCCCTCGTGTGGATATCCTGCTCGCGTCGTCGGCGTCGAAATCGGAGCTGTAAGAGTACGAGTGCCCGTTGGCACGTCCACCTCGCACTGACGTTGCGAAGCCGTCTCCGTCAGTATCGTACTGGTATTGTTGTGACGGTTCGTCAAGCATGGGACCGAAGACTGGACCACCCATGTTGAATTGATCGAGAGAGAAGAGCATGTTCGCCATGAGGGAGTCGCGGGTAACGTTTCGGGGGGAGAGGGACAGGTCGTGGGAGTCGCGCAGGCGAGCAAGATCGGGGTTATTGTTCTCCTTGTTGGCCGACATGTCGAAGCTGTCGGGTGAGTCGGGGTTGTCTAGGAACGAGTCGTCGGCATGACGGGAGAGGGCCGGGCCTTTCAGCAACCGGGAATTGGGCTTGCTCTTGGAGACAGACGAGGAAGAAGACGGCGGTGGCGGTTGCCTGTTCTTGCTCCTCGGGGGAGGCGTCTGGGGGACGGTGGGAGCGACAGCGGTAGCCGGGTTTCGTGAGGCCGTGGCAGGCCTGGTCGAGGAGGCGGTTGGAGAGGTGTCGATGTTGAGATCGGGACGGCGACGACTGGAGCGTCTCGGTGTTTCGACGTACATGATGAAGGAGGGAGGGGGGCGACTAGGTATCGTGGGGGTCAGGAAGGGTTTTCAAGTCATCTCCGGATCTCAGTCCAGCAAGCGTAAAGGCGCAAGGCGCGGGCGCGTATGCCGACAGGGTCGAAAAGTAAGGTTTGGACAACTTAAAGTGCCGGTTGATTGATCCCGCGTGGCGACACGCTTCTGGATGGGGGTCCCCAAGTCTATCCAATGCGGCCCAGCGGTTAAGGCAGCGGTAAGCAAGCAAGCGATATCCAACAACGACGACGACGACCATAAGGGGGTAAGGCGCAGGCGAGTTTGGCTGCACGACTCAAAGGAGCACAAGTGACTGCCCAGGAACCGAACCGGGCAGGGAGGGGTGATCCTGGGAGCGGCGCGCTGTCAATCGAATAGCGGCTACTCGGGCGTCGCAATGTCCACAAAGCCGGGTTCAATGGTCGGGATCGTCTTTGTCTCCCGTTCGAACGAGTGCCGAGCGAGCAACCTGTGGCGGGAATGAAAGACTTGGATGATTCTCCTTTTGGCTGGTTTGTAGGGGGGTGACGTTACAGTGGACGCCGTCGACAAGTTTTCTTTCTGCTTGGATTGCTTTTTCTGGAGTCGCCGTTCCCCCCCTTTGGCATGGGCGCGGATGGGCAGGACAGGGTAGTAGTCAACGGCCAAGAGGGTGTTGTTATGTATCGGCGGTCGTATGCTGGGTAGGTAGGCAGGTAGGTAGGTAGGCGACTGTTTAGGTTCAGGTGGCGGTAGAATACCCAACTGGTAACAAGATGATCCGAATGAGGCGATGGGTGTTAGTTGCCGTCAACGTCCCCTTCCCCTGACCTGGCTGGAATTTGGTGGGTTCGGACGGACTGCAGTGGTGAGGATGGATGGGTGTGATCGACTGCCGAGCGAGGGTGTGGTTTTTGGGGCGATGAGAAATAAATGGGGCCTAAGTACAGCTATATTGGCGGTGGCGTTGTCAGCGGTGGTGGTGATTTGGGTTGGTGGATGCGCCCAATCCAATGTGGAAGAAAGCAATAGCGTATGTATTATAAGACGGATGAGCACTCATTCGGTGGTGTAGATATCCGTAACGAGGAAGAAGTTATGGGGACGTTGGATAATAGTGGGTGATGGTTGGTGATGGTTGGTGATGCATGCATGCACACATGCATGTACTGGGGGGCGGTTTGTAGGTAGTGAGTGTACGGATAGTGTGCGGGAGCCGGCGCTACGTGCCGGGTGGTGAAGCACGAACAGTCGGAGAAGGAGATGGATGTGTCGAGATTGCGTTCATGGGCGAGCAGAACAAGGTTGAAACACGGGCGAAGAGAAGAGCCACGAGTGAAGGGACTCGAAGGAATGGAAGAGAAGGAAAAGAAGCGGGATGGAAGAGGGAGAACCAGGTAGGTCCAGGATAGGGTCAGGCAGGGCAGGCACGTTGAGGCCGTTGCTTGGGTGGGAAGGACGGACCGACCATACCACGAGGGAGGAGGTAAAGCACGATGGATGGTTGGATGGATGGGGACAGGTACGGTACAGGAACAGGAACAGGAAGGAACAGACAGGGGGACGTTGTGTTGTATGTGTGTGTGTGTGCTACCTACTATGGCAAGTGTGTGGGAGGGATATCGGGGACTACCCTGCCTGACAAGATATCTACCTGTCGTAGGTCATCGGCCGATACCTCGTTACTGAAAATACCTACAACTGAGAATACAGCCAAATACTAGGACGGTCCAACTAACTCCCTATGCAGTAGAGATACAATGCTCTGTACACTACAAGCGCAAGATGCAGATGCAGCGTGGCTGGCTGCGCCATTGTCTGCTTACACTAGACCAGCAACCTACCAATTCATGGCATGACTTATCACGTCATGCCATTCGAACCAAGTGGGAAGCGATTAAGGATCAAGGGACGATGACGATTCCAATCCGTTGGTTGTCTGTCTGTGGGGTGGGTGTGTGATGCAGACCAGTAACGGTGTTAATGATGGCCGCGTGGAACACGACGAGATGCTGCACACCGTGAGACACTGACTGACAGACAGACAGACAGACGCACGGATTGAACTCTACTACATATTTGTACGCAAGTAATCATAGTACGGGGTGCGGAGCGCGCTACTATGGTATGTATGTATGTACGTGACCTGCTAGCACCCTACCCTGTCCCTGTCGTGTTCGGCCCAAAAGAAGAGAAACACCAGACGAGACGATGATGGCAACAATAACAATATGCAAGGGGATACCACACGGCAAAGCACGGACGATGATATCGGCGGGGGGTTGCACGAGGACCGCAGTCCGGATACCAGGGTATCTACCTACTATGTACATACGTATATACCTGCCTGCCTGCCTGCCTGCCTGCCTGTATACCTCACATGGCAGCAAACCTACTAAATGGGTACGTTACCTACCCTACCTACGTGCCGCCAAAGTATACCTATCCGTATGCTGTACAGGTATGGAGCACGTCAACAAGGAAACAAGATGTACGATGCGGACTGATCGGACGGATGGCCGATGATTGTTCACTCAAATACGGATACTTGGCTAATTTCCGTAATTGCCTAAAGTATGTACCCATGTATGTACGGTGCCGTCGGCCACCGGCTTGGAGAGACCCCACGTGTGGAATGGAACGGCTCTCCTCCATTTCCTTTCCGCATCCGGCATCTGCGACCTGATCCGACCTGAATTGGCTTTACCCGCTTTACCTTCCCTCCTTTCTCTCTCTCCTCCCCCCGCCGGCCAGATTTCGACGTGCACCATGCCTGCCTACGTGCCTTCCTGCCTTCCTGGCCTGTCCTTTCACAATCTTGCCAACCCCTGGCCGCGGTACGTACCTGGCGGGCGAGTACAGTACTGCTGGCTGCTGAGCACTGACAGGCGAAAGAAAGAGCGAATGCTTGCTTTCCTCGATACGATACGATACGATACGATGCCTACGTGTTCGTCCCACCGTATCTAGGTACGGTATCCTTGGTACCTACCTAGCTAAGGTTCCTCCTTTTTTCCTTCCCTCCAAGGAACTCAAGCCTCGTTTTGAAACCTTGTAATTTACTTTACGCCTGCTTGCTTGCTCGCCCACTTGCTTCCTTGCTGCGAATACCAACTTGGCAACTCTGTGGCTGCAGCTGCACTACTCCGTACACTACCACGATACCTGCCACAATACGACTTGGGGGGGGTACTGTAAATAACTACAGTATCCGTACAAATGCTGCAGAATGCAGGAGGATACATGGTCTGGTGCACCTGCCTCCCCTACTTGTCTGCTTGTCCATGTGGAAAGGCCCCCCCGTCCTCCTCCCAAAGTGGACGGAAGTATCCACCCTCTCTGCAGGGTACCCTTTCCCCCGCCCCCTTTTCGTGCCTGCCTACCTTACCTACCTGGTGTTGCTTCCTACCTCCCTGTCTGTCTGTCTATCTGTCTAACCTTCTGCCGTTGCCTATTTTTTACTTTTCTCTTCACCTTTCTTTTGCTTCTTCTGGCCTTGTTTCGCTGCGCTGCCAATGCATGCATAGACGGATATCCGCCGCACGTTTGCCGTCTTCTGCGGCGTCTCGTCTGGGCCGGAATAAGAATCAATATCTTCATCTCATGCTCCATCATCGTCACCCCCACCACCACCACCACCAGCCGCCAAACGAGCCGACTCCTTGGCGGACCGACGTTGGAACGCCCGACGCCAATCACGGCTGATCCAGTGACAAAATTTGACAACTCAGCGTACAATACCTCCACCCCCTAAACACTGGCCTCCACGCACGTACTATATATATATATATAGTACGGTACACTACGGCACGGTACAGGGGAATAGTGAGTGACCCAGAGACTGGACTGGACGGGTGGCCTTGCGAGAGACGCCAGAGCTAATAACTGTTGTCGTCTTGGACTAGTGCCGCCCCCTTTCTTTTTTTTGTTCAGCTTCTATTTGTTTCTTTTCCACTAGGGCCACGTCCTTGCAACCGCTCATGAAAAGAAAACGGGGAGGAAATGGGTCTACAATGTAGAGCGGACGGAGCTGCAGGGGCAATGCAAGATGCATGCAGCCCTCTCTCTCTCACCACCGCTCTTGTCCCGAAGCAGAAGTCTCCTTCAAGGGTTCCCCCCAGAAGGTTGGCCAGGCCCCCCTCGACGCCATCCACGGTATGCATGTCACCGGTTAAGGGCAGGGCAGAGGAGAGGAGAGGAGAGGGGGCGAGCTTTATGCCACGATGCCAGCGTGTCTGTCTGTCTGTCGGTAATTATTCGTCTCGTCTGTCAAGACGAAGATTGGCCGCCTCGGACTGCTTGCTTGTTTCCCTGGCGGTTGTTGGCCCTTTTGCCCATCCGTCCTCTTCGGCGCTCCCCCTCCCAGAAGAATGGCACGAACAGAGACATTCCCCACCGCCTGTACCCTGCCTGCTTACCCCCTACCCGTTTTAGTTTACAGAGCAAACGGAGCAAGAATCAGACATAAACTATCCGTACTTCTTCGTACCTGTAGGTAGCCCTCTCCCCCCTCACCTATTGAGTAGCGCTCAAAGCCGGCGACATTCTTCGCCTTCTGGACGGCTACCACACCAACTTTGCCGGTCATCTGGTCATTCTCTCTCTCTCTCTCTCTCTCTCTCTCTCTCTCTCTCTCTCTCTCTCTCTCTCTCTCTCTCTCTCTCTCGCACACACACACAAGATCTTGTCCGCGGCCTCCTGCTGGTCCAGTGTTACAAGCCATATCCCGTCATTACGCCGTCTTATCGCTGGCTGTTAATGTCGCGGCTCCAAACTCTTTGCTTCTCTTCCCTCCGATGCATGCTTCTTGCTCAATGCTCAATGCTCCATCTCCATCTCCATCTCCATCCTCCATCCTCGCACTCCTCAGCTTCCCTTACCACTCGGTCTCTTTGCCTCCATCATCTCTCTTTTTCTTTTTCTGGCATGACCCGTTACGTGACCTCGCTCTCTTGCATGCATCCGCCCACATGGAAGCATATGCATGCAGACACCCATGGCTGCCCCTGAGCTGGTGCAGACACCAGCTTCCTACTACGTACTTGGTACCCGTGCCTATCTGTATCTGGATATCTATATTCGTACCATGCCGAGGAGCACCCAGTGTGCCAAGTGCCTACTACTAGTGATATGAGAGAGGATGGCGCCATCCGCTTGCCCTTACGCCATCGCTCATTCGCCCGGCCCTCGACATGACATCCTCTCGCCGTCTACGCCGACCCTTCTTCGTTCGCCGTCAGTATCGACAGCCAACCGCCGGTCTGCAAGCCTGGGGCGCATCGGGTGTTACCCGCGGTATTATTGCAGGACGACGGCATGGAGCACCGCCTGTGTGTTCGGGCCTTGCCAACACTTGGTAGTTTTCAACCCCGCGGGCAATACGTACTACTGTTTGCTCGAGATTAGGCGCTACGTGTACCAAGCCAGCCCAAATGACAATGGTCCTCTGCGACCTTCTGATCGCGGGCTTCTAGAATTGGAATCTGCCTCATGAGAACCGCGGAACTAACTGGGCTTTGCATGCTCGCGCGCGCCCCTTTTTTTCCCCGATCCAAGACAGGGCGAAGGAATCCAGTTTCCATCGTTGGACTAGCGACACAATCCAACGCCCGGTCGTAACCGATTTCATCGCTGACCTCCTCACACGCCAAATCGGACGGCGGCTGGCTTTCCACCTACGGCAGCATCACGAATGCTAGTCAAACCCAGTTCCAGCCGCATTCCAAAGTCCCCGCCTGGAATTTGCTCGCCAGACGATGGACCCAACTCAGTTGGACTCAGCCTCTTCCCCGTCACTCACTCAATCACCAGCAGTTCAACTCGTTACAGGGGAGAGTGCCGCAGCCCCCCTATTCCCACTTCGACCCAAGTTCGCCGCCGGACGACTTTATCTCCAACACCGGCGCCCCTCCATGCTGACTCTTCTCCACGCGGGAACTGACAGAATCCTCAAACACACCGACACATCTTCCGCGCCATCTCATTTACAATCTTCCGTAACTCTTAACTACCCCCTCCCCAATGTGTCAAGGCGCAAACCGTTGACGCTCCACGGGCCACCATGACGACCGGTCCTTGGAATCTTTCAATTTTTTGTCGATCCGTCGTTCCAATACAAGCAATGCGAACTCGAGAGAGGACCTCCATCTTAGCGCATCAACTACTAGTCAGAGCACCTAGTGGGGAATTCGCTCTGCTCATCCGTCGTGCCTGACCTAGCCAGTACTGTGCTGCACGCCACTGCGTGTCTATTATGTCGACGACGGCTCCTCTTGAGTTGATATCCAGTGCCCGTAGCCTTCGGTACCATGGTGTGAAAGGGACAGGGAACGGCGTTTCGGTCTTCCAGCTTTGGCAACCCTTCGAGGATGAGCCGGGCCCGTCGATCGGCAGATCACTAGCCCCGGCAATCTTCGCTTCGAGATTCCAATCCTGCATCGCACGCGGCGGAGCGAGCCTTGGCTTCTTCAGGCAGCTCTCTGGGCAGCTCGCCCATCCTTCTGTGACACCTCGAAACGACGCCGCCTGCTTGCTGTTGCTCTCTCTCTGTGTGTGTCTCGGCCCTTCGCGCGTCCTGGAGCCTTTCAATGCATACCACGAGACGATCTCCGCTCACTCGCTAAGCAATGCGCGAGTGACCCCTCTCGGCCGGCAGTTCAAACCCTCGCAATCTTGGTAGCTACGAGCGCAACGAGATCCTGGCACACACACACACACACACACACGGTCGCAGCCAGTTTCCGGAATCGCTCCCGTCGCGAAAGTGGCCTCTGATCTTGCTACCTCACCATCACACCTAGCCTGGCCGCTCCCAGTACCATGGCGGGCCATCCATCCCATCGATGGTCCGCTCCCACTACCAACGCCAGCGTTGGACGCATCGGAGGGGAACGCCGCATCCTTGGTGGGTCTCCCGCTTTGGCCCTCTTCGCCCGGCTCCGGCTAGCGGCTCTAGTACCTTTCAAGTGGGTATCTTCGTGGCGAGGTGTCACTGTATACGGAGCCGACGGATCCTCGTGTTGCAGTGGGGGGAAGGGGGAGGCCGAGCGGCTGGCCTCGCGACACTGCAATATTTTGCGGCTTACTATGTAAGCTGTCAAATTTAGCATGTTCGGGGGCACTCAATCTCGCCTGAGCCATTCCGGAACGTTGCAGCTGTGCCCGGGGGCAGGACGCAAAGAAGAGGCCTTGTCGATGGTCAGCCGCCCCTGGCGGTCTCCGGAAGGACGGCGCGTCTCCCTGTGACATCAGTCAGACGGCACCACGCGAGAAGCCGGCGGGCGCCTTCGTCAATTAGAAGAAGCTCATCACGTGAGTATAACGACCGGCGTTATACGCTGGGTGCGAAAAGCCGTAGCTACCACGGCAGGACATAGTGACCGCCATTCTGCACTGACCGACTATATCAAGGTTCGTAGAGATGCCCCGACGAGTCCCGGAGCTGTGTGTAAAGTTTGTCGAGCTCATGGGGATCGTACTTTCCTGAGCGGTAGGTGTAGATTAGATGAATACTAGTCCAGGATACCCTGGGACCGCGGCGAAGCTGGGATGCTCAAAGCAGCTTGCCAATGATGGTTACGAGACAGGACCATTGACGGAAGGGACGGCGGTGACTAGACGCTCTGGTTGCTATTGCAAACCGAGCTCGGTCCGAATCGCGCCAGGCGGCAGAAAGGAATTTGAGCAACGCCCTGAAAGAACCCCGGTTTCTTGGACATTGATACAACCGTCAGCTTACGTGCTGGGGGGCGTCGGTGCTTCGCTTGGCCTTTGACGTAACGCTATAACATGCCCGTCGTAAGGTATGGAAAGAGTAGTATCCGGGCTGTGCGGGATGCCGTGGTTGGGATCCATCCGCGATGTCGTATATTAGTACGACGGCATACGTAGCCACCAAAGCGACATGTGCTGCCGCCGGTGTGCTGAGACTCTATCAACACAACGTCGCTTGAAAAGTCAACATGACCGCCCGGGGCCTGTCTCGCCTCCCTCTTCCCTGCGCAGCTTGACCAGTCAATCTATGCGGCACAGATTCTAGAGGCCCTTCACTCGGTCATCCGATAGTATACCGGCGGAAGCCTTTCTCAGCTCCTCTTTTCCACGCATCTGTCCGGAGCCTTGGCAGACATGTTGGTATTGGCAGCGGTTCTGGACCTGGTACCTTGCCAGCCCCCCCCCCCCCCCCCCCCCCCCCCCCCCCCCCCCCCCCGCGTCTTCCCATTCGCTATACTCCCTTTTTGCGGCAAAAGCCACCGTGATCCTTTCTGCACAGCTGTCGCCTCGTCCGTAACTCTGGCATTCCCAATGACCTACATGTATGCTTCGGCTTGCCTTCTTCACGCATGGCTTCCAGTGCACTGTCTAGACGACTCTCGCCGTCTCCAGCGGGATCCAACACATGGGCCTAAACCGTTCTGCGGAGCGAGATCTCTCTTGGTCTTCCCCGTCTCTTGACGGTTTCACCCACTACAGTAAACCTGTAAACTTTTCGCTCCCGAAGACGTGCTCTCCTCTCGGTTTCTTGACGCCGTCGTCCTGTCAGCCCGACGCATCCCGCCTACGGATGAGTGCACCCCTGATGCATGCCATATGGGTCGGAGAACTAACGGGCGTTGCTCCACGAGCGCTTTCGGCTGTGGGATCCGTGGTCTGTTGCTCCAGGCTTAAGCATCATGGACGTCCAAGGGGGTGGACGAGTGGGATGGTGCTGCTGCTGCTCGGCCTTTCCTGGAAGGGGAGCAATGGGTATTGTTCTGGCATGAGCCTGACTAACTTGTTCGTTTCGAAATTCACTTCACTATTCTGGAACCCGGATGTCAAGCTCGCCTTATCTGATGCCCAACAAGGCAACCAGGCAGGTCTCGTTCTTAATCAAGCCATCCAAGCCAACCGGGTATTGTGGAAGCTCTTACTGCGTAGCTCAGTGTTCACCATGGCTCGCTAAAAGATACGACAAGCCATCATTTTCCAAATTTCCACGTCGAAAATGTACAAAAGGCCAGAAAGCCCATAGGGTGAGAGCCGTCAGACAAACCATCAGACAACCATCGGACGGGCCATCGGACAGAGAAGCATTCAGACGAACCGCCAAGAAAAATTAACAGATGTTCCATCAGAGATTTGACCAGACAAGTCTCCAGACGAATTGCTAGAATACTCGTTCCACAAAACGCCTTTTCAACCACAATCTCCCAAGCTATCCATCTCGCCATCCCAGCAGGTACCAATGGACCCAAGCCCGCCAGAAGAGGGCTCACCCGCCGCGGCTGTCCTGCGACGGATGGCCGATATCGAGGCTGCGTTCAGAAGAGCGCGACAACTGCGGAAGAGATACAATGCCCTGAAGCGCAAGGCGGAGCCACGCGTTGAGCCAAACGAGGAGCGGCCGCAGACGGATCCCGAGACGAAACTTCGGTTGGCAAATCTTGGCATCGCCCTGGCTTCGCAGGAAAAAGAAGTCATCCGGACGGGGCAAAAGCTAGCGATCCATAGGATGCACAAGGGTGACCTGGCCTACAGCAAGGCCATGGGATATATCCGGAGACAGGATAAGTGTTACTTCTCTGCCGGGGGCGACCTATGGAGACACAAGAAGGAGAAGGCACACTACGATTATTACGGAACGGCGGGATTGCCGGCATCGTCTTCTGGGGACTTTGGTGACCGCCCCGATCACGTCATCCCACCCTATTTCGGTGTCCCCCCATGCTCTCATGATCTGATGGAAAGCTATTTGCGTCTTTACACAAGATCGGATGGCCTGGAAATGCCCAGAAGACAACCCTCGGCCTTTCGCAAGGACGCCGTGGACTATTACAACGGCAGCGGGGGAAACGGCAGGGTCTGGTGCCATGCAAGCGGCATGTGGCATCTCGACAAGGATATCAAAGCGGCACATATCGTACCTTTCTTTGCCGATATGGACTGCATACCCGCAATGGTATTTGGATGCCGAGCGGAGTCGATTAGACGACCGGGCAACGCACTTCTGCTGGTTGATCAGATCAAACGTTGGTTCGACGGCTATTGCATCGTGATCGTCCCGGTCGACGCCGCGGAAAGCCCCATCAGAAGATGGAGGACGGACGTACTCTGCCCCGGCATCAAGGCCTTACAATATAGGAGAAGAGGCAGCGTTACAGACGACCTCGACGGAAGGGAGTTGGCGTTTGTCAACGACAAGCGTCCGGCCCCGCGCTTCCTCTACTTCCGTTTCATCGTAGCGCTCGTCCGCATGAAGCGTCTCGGTCGTATCGGGTGGCAAGAGGTCTGGGCAAAGTATCACGGCCGCCGCCCGTTCCCGTCACCGGAGGCATACATACGGAAGGGCGTGTTGCTCGCAATCGCCTCTCATTTTGATGCCTCCGATGCTTATCTTGTCAACTCCTGGATCCACGAACATGGCGTTGACACGTTCCTACAGCTGAACGATGACGAGGCCGTGGAAGTGGCCCGCCGGGTACACATGGCAGTCGAATTTTCTACCTCTCGGGCAAAGAAGGGCGAGGACGAGGGCGAGGATGACGAAGAGGACGAGGGCGATGATGGCGAAGAGGACGATGGCGAGGATCCAGACGAGGACGACGAGGATTCAGACGAGGACGACGAGGATTCAGACGAGAGCGACGAGGACGATGAGGATGACTACGACGACCAAGATGATGAGGATAGGGTTTCTTGTTACTAATTATTTCAGAGAACTTTCATCTTGTCGTAGCCGGCGATCTGGTAGACGTGGTCGGGGTCCTCCGCGAGGATGTCAAGGATCGCGTCAGAGGCCTTGGTCTTGGTGGAGGTGGAACAAATGTCTAACTATCCCTACTCCTACGTTGACTACCTGAAATAAGGCATGAAGTCCGATGTTGGAGGAAGGGCCGGACGTTTCCCTGTCTTACACGGTGCTATTTTGAATCCCATCGTGCCCACTCATACATTCCATACCTCCGTACAGAAACCAACCAGCCTTCAGCCGGCGAAGGCTGTACCTCTTGAAATGGCAAGGAAAGGGGCCCTAAGCTGCTGCTGCTTGCCCTTAACGGACTTGGTTCCAGCCGGTTCTTGGTGCTCGTTACCATTGAGGGCGAAAGCACAATACAATAGAGGGCGAAACCCTTGAAACTTCGGTCCTAAAGATCGCGATGGCAGCCCTACAGGAAGCGAGTTCGATTCCCATGACGATCAATATACGGTGGGTGGGAGGCTCGCTCCCTGGGTGAGCAGAGAGAGAGAGAGGGGGGGGGGGGATGGACAGCAGACACCCCGGCAGCTTACTCGTGTACCCGCCCGATCGTCGGGACGGGCTCCCGGCTGTCATCTTATTCTGGCTGCGATATCTTGGTGTAATAGCAATGTTTTGCTGGACATTCCGTAAGTGTTTTGCGCATCTGGCTTCGCATCGCTTTGGGTTGTAAGCCCACGCACGCCTCGTGCCTGTCTCATGGCTACGCGTCTGGCG
The DNA here is from genome assembly GCA_030867225.1 of Colletotrichum caudatum. Lineage (NCBI taxonomy): Eukaryota > Fungi > Ascomycota > Sordariomycetes > Glomerellales > Glomerellaceae > Colletotrichum > Colletotrichum caudatum. Next base: position 54,563 of record MU846117.1, read on the forward strand.
TCAATCAAATGATGGAAAAAAAAAAAAAAAAAAAAAAAAAACAGGAGCTCGGTAACGCATGCGTACACAAACCCTCGCCGCATCAATCCGCAACATGCCCGGCGCCAAATCACGCCGCGCCGGGCCATCGAAACCGAACCCCGGCCGCCATAGAGCCGCGAGGCGCGAGGCGCACACAGAATCAGGAGACTGACCGCACGTTGTTGGAGTCGAACCGCGGAGGGCGGGTGTCGATGTCGCGGCCTCCTCGTGCGCCGGTAGGAGATTGTCGTCGGGGAAGTTGTGTCGTCGGGCGTGACGAAAGAAAACTCCGTTTCCTTCCCGGCCACCTCTCTGCAGTGATTTCCCAACTCCTCCAGGGTTTTCCTCTGCGAGGATGACTTTGGAGGCTATCTGGGATCGCCGCGCGGCACTGCTGCAGGGTAGCGACGTCTTTCCCAGCCCCAGACAGCCCTAAAGCGGAGAATCTACCCATCAGGTCAAACCACAGGCTGGAAAGAGTGTACGTGTACTCTAGGATATAGATAGGCTTACAGTTAGAGCGGTAAGAGTTGAGACTAAGAGATGGATCTGGGGTTGAAGTAGTTAATAATGATGATGTGGAAAGGAAGAAAGTCCTCGTTGGCACGGTGCGGTCAGTGTCGTGTTCTCATGCAGACGTCAGTGCGGCTCCCTTATCAAAATTCCATCTCGCACAGTTGCTTGGTGTTGGCGATGTTGTTGCCGGGAACTTGCCTGGATGGTCTTCAAACCCCGCAACGCCGAAAGGCATCCACTAAGCTTCACAGTCTCCGCGATTGCGTGTGGCAAACAAGAAACACGACCCATCAGTTAGGTCCCTGCCTGCTCCGCGGATCTGTCGGTTCGTGGACCTGGGAGGGATTGCGCGGAGAAGTACTTGGTACCGGGCTCCATATCAAAGGCTACTTCGCCAAAGTGATATAATAATACACGCTATCTTACATGACGTCTAAGAGCGGGATATTCGACCATATTTTGTCGAGGACAGACATCAGGGCGACTCGTCCTAAATATATCCGAAAGCGCTCTATGTGCAACACGTAGGCCAATTACAATCCATAACTTCAGGAGCCCCCCCCCCCAACATTGGGCCCCGGAAAAAAACTTTGCTGATCTAAAAACTCTGGACCGAAACGTCTTTTAAGATGTTAATGGGGAGTCGCTGCTATCCCCTGGCCATCTTTACCGGGAGGCTTACGACTGGGGCCTGCGACACTCATCCAAGCTTCGGGCGAGGGTTCTCTGACCATTCCTTAAGAGCCGCGATGGCCTCGTTGTACTCGATCATGACCGACTGTTTGGGCGTGAACGGGGGAGGCTTATCCCAAGCGTGCTTTTCGGCCTTGACAACACGCGTGCTGACCCGACGGCCCCGGGATTTGACCCGCTCAGCAAAGCTCTGGCCTTCCAGTAGCAACATGTCGAACTCGCACAAGCACAGGTGTACAGGCGGCAGCTGATCGATCATCTCATCTGTCATGAGACCGGGTGAGAGACGGGGATCACCGCGTTCCGACCTCGGTCGGGGAGGGTATACGTAGGATGCATCAAAAAGATCGGTCATGCTTTTGGGCAGAGTCATGTCAGGCCTCCCGCAGGTCTTCCGCTTCTGAGGCCTTGTCATGGTCCAATCTAAAAGTGGATAGAAGAGAACGATGCCGGAAATGTCGGGGACTGGAAGGTCGAATTTGTAGCTCCACCTGTCTGGGTTGTTGAGGACGATCCAGCTGGCGAGGGCCAGCGTGCCTCCAGCCGAGAACCCCGAGAGATAGACCTTCTGTGTATCGACACTGAACTCTGCGGCACGAGCCACAATCTGCAGGATGGCGTCGGCAGAGTCCTCTACCGGAGTGGGGAAGGGATAGCCCGGGGCCAGGCGGTAATTGACGGAGAAAACAACGGCGTTGAGTGCGGAAGCCACGGCACCAGTCCAACGTGCATCGTCGGTCCCCTGACCGAGAACGAACCCGCCGCCGTGGAAGTTGATGACTGCAGGGACCTTGGCCGTAGGCTCAACGGGGGTAGTGGTGGTGGATGTTGTGGTGGGTGGGAGCCAGACGTCGACCCTGATCTTCTCCTTGCCGCTCCACTCCGATAGGGTAGAATCGAGCCAGATGACCCTGTTCGCAGCGGGTGGGACGGGAGAGGAACGGTTTTGCAGTCCGAAGGCGAAAGCAGCCCCCGAGCGGAGGGCGACGGCGTTGGCGGTCAGGCGCCAGCGAGCCACGCTCTCCAGTGGGTTGTCATACTCATCGTCGGGAGTGCCGGTTACGCTGCTGGCAACGCTGCTGGCGATGCTAGCGACCTTGGTGGCCTTTTTGCTGCTTTTGCTCCCTTTAGAAACATTTGAGATGTTAGACAGGGTGCGGGTGAGCTTATCCTGCAGCATTGGGGATGCGGGATACGCAACACACAGCGCTGTACCGGAGGCCAGGCTTGAGCAGGGTGGGTAAGGCTGACGGCTCGCAGGGAGTGTCTGACAATTAAGCAGTCAATGTTTGGTTAGCGGTAATGCAAGGTAAAGTAGGTCGAGAGCGGTCAGAGCGTAGGCAGTGGTTTAGTTGGTGTCGGTATCCCGGGTATGTCGGATCAGCTCCGTTGATAATAGACTAGGTCGAACGGGTGGAGAGCGGACGGAGAAGGAGGGAGAAGATGTGACAAACCAAGGGTGATGGGATGGATGGATGGATGGAGGAGGAAAAAGTGAGGCGTCGACGCAATATCGAGAGTCGGGCAACGTACACATGTGGGTGTACTAAGGTAAGGAAAGGTGTGACCGAGATCGTTCCAAGGACTCCGAGTGGCTCAGCCGGTGAGGGGACTGATGGCGTCAGGTCTTGTTGACGTCCAAGTAGCCTTTGCTTGGTGGGGTGTACCTTGCTTGCTAGGTAGGTAGTGTGGCGGATAGATTTGGGGGATCGCCTGTGGCTGGTGATTTGTGGCGCAGCAATGAGGTAGCCAATATGTCACCTCTTTGTGTACGGATACGATGTGCTAAAATCGCAAAGGCCCAAGAGATGTTTCGACAGCCTGTCGAAGCCAAGACATATGTACAACGACAAAGGAGGAAAGAACAGCGAGGAGTACCTAGCGAGACACCAGCCGAGACCAGAACGAACCCATTGGTAACGGCGAAAAGAAAGGTAGGCGCTGTGGCAGGGCAGGGAGGGCGCCTGCCTGAGACAGGATGTCACCTTGCGGCGGCCACTGGACGATAGGTATTAAATTAGCTACGTGCGGTATTGAGGGGATGCAGATGCTGTAAACTAGGTAGTTGATTGTGTTGCTCTTTACGGAGGACCAGTTTCCTCGAAGTGAGGTCAGGCCGATGTCAGAGGGTGCTCTATAATCAGTGTACCGAGTTCGGTTGACGTCATGCAGAGAGGAGAGTACAGGTACACTAAGTACAGCAGGGGGCCTGCGGGCAGTGCGGGGCCGTAACTTCCGGGATGTGATCGGAGCTAAGGTGACATTGACCCACTCTTCTTTTAAGGGAAGCAGCGACGCAACACAACGTGTCCGTGGCTTCCAGACGCTGCGAGAAATGTCAGTCACAGCGGGTGGGCGCGGCCCTCTTCCATTGAGGCTCTTGAGGCCGGGTCTGTTTTATTTCTACTTTATTTCTAACTTTACAAGGCACGCGTTAATACAATACAAGCGTGCGCGTTCCTTCCCTTCTCTTGTCCTTCTTCTACTGGGGCTCAACCACCACCACGTTGGTCCGAACGCGGGAAGGAGTGACCTGCTTCTTGCTGCCGGGCCCCCGGAGCAAAATGTCCACGAGTGACCATTTTTGGTGTGTATGAAGTAACTACCGTGCCTAAGTAGATACTCTCAGCCATTTAGAACGTCGGATCCGACGTCTGTGACCTGATCTTGCCGGCCTCGCCAGGTACCGCGAGCCAGGTGGAGCGACGCATTTTTGCCCCACAGCCAATGACGTTTCCTTGACACCACACACGGCCCAACGCGCAGAAGGAAACAGATGAAGCAGAGGAAGCTTCGACGAGGATTGGAGCTGCGGGGGAGAAAAATATGGAAAGACCGGGCCAGGGGCCACGGAGTTTAGTCACAGCCCGCGCCTGCCCGATGCGACGCGATGCGATCGATGGGTGGTCTTGCCGTACGACAGACACCATGTGGTGTTTTCAGCGCAGACTCTTCCCCTTCCCCTCTTAGTCGGCGCCAAGGAAAATCACCCGGCAGCCAAGGTTGGTTCGGAGGTGAGAGTATGGTGAGGTAAATCCAAGGCTCTTAGTACAAGATACATTCAGACTTTGTAATCCAAGTTCTCCGGTTCTAGAGCCTCTGTCGTTGAGTCACTGAGTGGCCCGCGTGTTCCGGACTCGTCCCATCAATCAAACAAGGCCTCTCTCGGGCCTCGACGTACCTATTACCAAGTCACCGATACACGACACCCCAACTCGAGCATTTTTGTTCCACCGAGGGACATGGGACCCACGGATCCTGACGGAACCCGACCTCTTTGTTCACAATCAACGTGCATTCTTCTCCTCTTCCGCCCACACCGAGTCTGTTCTTTCTTATACCCTGCTCCCCGTGTTCATCTACCCTTCCCTCCCTCCTCTTCCCCTAGCTGTGTAAACTCGTCTTGGCAGACTCAATCGACCCGGCTACATCCATCTTCCTCATCCACTGTACATCTGGCACATCTGCCAATCAAACTAGTAATAATAATAATACGCATACCCACAACTACACCATCACCTAGGTAGCCCTTTATTGCCAAGGGGAGGTCATACAACCATGACCCAACAGGAAGCTGTGCCACGCTCACCGAGCACGCTCTCGCGCCTTGCTCAGAAGTTCACCTCGCCCTTGAAGTCAACAACTGGCTCGACCGTTTCCACGCATACAAAGACGACTGTCTACGAGAAGCACTCGCGCACCTCGAGCTCTGCCAGCCAGTCCAGCAAGTCTAGCCCTGGACGCAGCCCGGCGAGGAGCGGCGAGATCAGGCGCCAGGAACGCGGCGAGAAGCTGCAGCGCCGGGAGGAGGCGGAGCGTCAGCTCCAAGAACGCCGCCGAAGCCAGTACGAAGAAGGCCGCCGCACCGAGGACGAAGAGACCCGAGCCCGATATGGCGAGGGCGACGAGGGCGACTACCCGGCTGAGCTGACCACCATCGGCGAGGCGGCCAGGCTGGACATTGGAACCAAGGTGACGTTCCGCGCGAGAATACACACCCAAAGGCACATTTCGAAGCATCTCGACTTTCTCCTCTTGCGCGACCAGACCGACACCATTCAGGGAGTCCTCGCCCACGCCAGCCCCAACATGGTCAAATGGGTTCAGCACCTGCATCCAGAGTCCATTGTACAGGTATCCGGCTCCTTGAAGAAACCCGTCCAAGACGTCAAATCGGCACACTACCACGATGTCGAGGTAGACATTTACTCCATCCACCTTCTCAACCCGGCCAAGGCGCCGCCCTTCACCAACTACCAGCCCCCAGACAACATGAACTTCAGGTTGAACAACCGTATCCTCGACTTGCGACACCCCAGCAACCAGGCGCTGTTCCGTGTGCGTGCCATGATTACACGCAAGTTCCGCGAGACCCTCGACAACAGCGGCTTCATCGAGATCCAGACCCCCAAGCTGCAGCCTGCCGCTACCGAGAGTGGCGCCGAGGTGTTCAAGCTCAACTACTTTGGAAGGCGTGCCTTTTTGGCACAGAGCCCACAGTTGGCTAAGCAGATGGCTATATCTGCCGACTTTGGCAGGGTGTACGAGGTAAATGGCGCAAAAGTCCATCCTGTGCAAGTCAACTGGTGCTGACGTATTTATAGATTGGTCCCGTGTTTCGCGCCGAGAACTCCAACACCCACCGTCACTTGACCGAGTACACCGGTCTCGACATCGAAATGAAGATTCATAAGCACTATCACGAGCTCATCAAAGTTCTCGACCAGACTTTGAAGAATATCTTCACGGCCGTTCACTCCATGCCCGAGCTGAAGATCATTCGCGAGCGCTTCCCCAGCGAAGACCTCGTCTGGCTTGACGAGACACCCATCATCCCATTCCACGAGGGTCTGCAAATGCTGCGCGACGATGGCCGCGACGTTGAGGATGAAGACCTCTCGACGCCTGACGAGATCCGCCTGGGAGAACTGGTCAAGGAGAAGTACGGTACCGACTACTACATCCTGGACAAGTTCCCCGCCAACGCTCGCCCCTTTTACACCCACAAGGCCGATGACCCCTTCTGGACCAACTCGTTCGACATCTTTGTCCGTGGTCAGGAGGTCTGCACCGGTGGCCAGCGTATCAATGATCCCAAGGAGCTGCGAAAGAGCATGGCCGAAAAGGGAATTCCCGAGGAAGACATGGCCGAATACCTCGAGGCTTTCGATTTGGGTGCTCCGCCGCACGGCGGTGCCGGTCTCGGCTTGGACCGTGTCGTCTTCCTACTCCTCAACTTGGGAGATGTCAGATACGGCACCCTATTCTACCGCGACCCCAAGTCTCTGCCATCGCGGTCGTTCCATCTGCCGCACCCAAACGCCGACACCACCAAGGCATGGGCCGGAAAAGAGCTACCTGGTCTGGAGGAGTTAATTGCCAACTACGGAGACGCCACCAACACATCGTGGCTCGATGAAAGGTTTGAGATCTGGCGCCACAGCAGTGGTGCTGCAGTCGGATATGTCAAGCAGGGCAAATTTGCAATGATTACCGGAGACCCTCTCTGCGACCGGGGTCAATATGAAGAGGTCATTCCGGCCTTCGTAGAGTTTGTCACCAAGGAGCTCAAATTGACGCCTGTATGGATGCTAGTATCCAACAAGGTGCAGGAGATTCTCGGACGACGCATCGGCTGGCGGACCTTGAGCTGTACCGTGGAGCAGCGGGCGGATGCGGACCAGCACACCACACCCGACGGCCGTGCCGCCAGGCGTGTCAAGAGGGAGGGAATCAAGATCCACGAGCTCAAACCCAACGAGGATTTCATGAAGCGTGCTGATCAGGCCGTCGAGGCGTGGAAGGAAAAACGCAAGTCAAAGAAGCAGGTCCACCTCACAGAGATCCGCCCTTGGATCGACCAGGCCCACCGCCGCTACTTTGCCGCCGAGAAGGACGGCAAGGTCTTGTGCATGGTCGTCCTCGCACAGCTCGCCCCAAGATACGGCTGGCAAGTCAAGTGGGCGCTGGACTTCCCTGACGCACCGAACGGCACCATCGAGGTGCTTGTCGAGTATGCGTTGTCGTGCATCTCGGGCCCTGTGACCTTTGGAGCTGGTGTCAGCGACAGATTGGTGCCGGGTGAGCACCTGCACGGCGTTCGGGCCAGGTTCCTGAGCAAGGTATACGCCGGCATCGTCAAGAGCCTCGGTCTCGACAAGAAGGCCGAGTTCAGAGACAAGTTTGGCGTACTGGGAGAGCAGGTGTACATCTGCTACCCGCGCCACGGCGTCACGCTGTTTGATCTCAAGGAGATTGTCAAGTTCTTCATGGATGAGTAAGGGGGCCGTTGAGCCGCTAACGACTGACGAAGATGAGAGAGAGCTTTGAGCATGGGGTTGCCCATTTCCTCTTTTTTCCTGTTTCTGTTACATTATTTCCAAATCATGTGTGATACCAAGCCTAACGTTGCGGTTGTTTTAGACTTTGATACCAGTGTAGATTGCCCTTTGTACATTTCCTTTAGCATAGCAACATATTCATAGCAATCAAAAAGCATGTCTTTCCTTTGTTTTCCGGCAATATTGTCAGCGTGAACTCCCCCGGCTGTCCGAGTAACATTAATCAAGATGGGCGAGCCAGAAGACAGTTCCCGCTGACGACCATTGCGCCACCTTGACGGTCGAAAACGCCCGGAACCTCGCCGATCGGTTCGATCACTGTATACAGGTCAGGCGAAGCCGTCACAGCCGCAACGCCTCCTCCATCACGAAGACAGGTCCGAGATGCGAGGCGTCCGCATCGGGGGCAAGGGATGGGTGGGGCCGCCTCACGGGATTTCTCGAAAAGGGCCCAGGCGATGAAGCGTCGTCGTCGTCCTGAAAATGCTTTCCTTCATTCATTGCGCGTCCCTGGCTGTACAATCTGGATATATTCCCACCAAACAACCTCCGTTACCCCTCCCCCACCCACTTACTCCTCCCTACTCCGCCTTCTAATCATTGCTCAGATGCCGTCGAAATTCCACATCAAATCGTTCAGAGCAAGCCAAGCCGGATGAGAGTACCGGTTTTTCCCCAAGACAGCCCGAGCAAAACACGCAGCCGGTGACGCTTTGAAAACACCAAAAAAAAAATTTAAAAAAACTGACAATTGCGCGGGACGGGAAAGGAAACCGCGCCGGAAGGCGGCAAAAAAGGGAAGACGGGGGTGAGACCCTACTTCGACCCGCAAGAGAAAAGGGTTTATCACCGGGCCGACGCGGCCGTGAGTAGAAAGGGAAAGGGGCAAACGACGTGTTGGGATCGGCTATCGGACTCCCTACGCCATCTATCCTCCTCCTCCTCCTACTCCTCATCTTCCCTCCTACTCCTCATCTTCCTCTTTAGTGTGCCGTCTCGGGGCGGAGCCGCCTGAGGGCGTCCATGGAGGAGATGGCTACCTCCTTCTCGAGCTTGTCCCAGCACTCGGGGTGTCCCAGGGCCGAGACCCAGTAGCTGCCGTTGAGGTCCTTGCCGAGGATGGTGAAGACGTTGCGGGAGAGGATGGTGCGGGTGCGTGTCATAGAGTGGTGGTAGGAGATCTTGCCGCGGGGCGGGCGCCTCAGCGGCTGGAGGATGTCGGCGTTGTTGGCCTGCTTCTCAAGGTCGTCGCCGCCGCCGCCGTTGATGCTGTCGCTGACGATGGAGTCGCCGCCGCCGTTTGGTTTGCTGTTGCTGTTGTCTTCGGGGACGGCGGGCAGTTCGGCGACGGCTTGGATGACGGCCGGGGCGAAGTCGATGCAGTCAAAGAACTTGCAGCGGGACCAGTTGGTGAAGATGATGAGCATGCTGTTGGTGTCGCCGTAGAGGGGCTGGGTCTTGCAGCGGCCGCGCTGGCGGACACGACGCATGAAGGCCATGAGCTGGGACGGGGTGGTCTGGGTCTGGATGTCGTAACGGAAGCAGCGGGCGACGTAGCCGAGGGGCGCCTTGAGGACCTCGGCGGCGCTGAGGAGGGTCCAGGTGCCGAGGGCGAAGTTCTGGACGTAGAGCTTCCCGGGGGCGAAGACGCCCTTGAGGCGGCCGGTGATGTCGACGGCGTTGAGGACGGTGACGGGGCGGTTGGAGCCGCGGGCGGCGCAGACGATGCGGGTCCACCAGGCGGTCAGGACGTCCCCCTCGCTGACGAAGGGGGCCTCGCCGGTGCCCATGCCCTTCTCGTCCATGGCGTGCAGGTCGGCCATTGCCTGGGCGCGGAGGCCGGCGACGAAGTCTGCGGGCAGGCAGAGGATCTTGGACTCGATCTCGGGGCGGCGCACAATGTCCCAGAGGAAGCGCAGGCTGAAGCGGAAGTGGCGGAAGCCCTTGAGCATGCGGCGGTCGAGGAGGAAGGCCTCCTTCTCCGGATCCGTGTCGACGCCGACGTCGTCGAGGATGTCCTTGCGGGCGCCGTGGAGGACGGGGACCTCGGCCTCGCGGCCGGCGAGGACCAGGGACCAGGCCTCGACGAGGGCCTGCATGCCGGCGGCGCCGAAGAGGACGTGGGAGAAGAGGAGGCCGACGAGGGTGGCGTCGTTGAAGGAGACGACGTGCAGGGCGATGCCCGGCTCGTCCGAGGAGAGGAGGTCCTCCATGGTGCGGGGGGCGCCCTCCCGCGCGCCGAGGGTGTAGAAGTTGACGACGCCGGGCTGGATGGAGGGGGCGGCGGTGGCCTTGGGCATGTGCTTGGCCCACTTGTGTTCCGAGATGCTCATGTTATGGACCTCGTGGGAGAAGCGGACGGCAGGGCGGGCCGGCGTGAACTTGTGCGGGACGTGAAGCTCGAGTTGGTTATCTTTCTGAGCGGAGCGACGGACTCGTTTTAGTTGGAGGATTCTTCTCTTCTTCATTCTTCTTCTTCTTCACTGCAAGGGAGGGAGAAACACTCACGGTCAAGCGCATGCGGCCTGCGAGCTTCCTCCAGTCGCCGATATCCAGGAGCTTGGCGAGCGAGAGATGAAGCTTCTCGGGGTCGAGGATGTCGTCGAAGCGGAGGGTCCAATTCAGGAGCATCTCACGGAAGGGCTTGGTATCGTCGAAGAAGTGGACCGGGTACACATCGTCGGTTGCCACCTTGGGCACCTGGATCTTTTTCGTGTTGGCGCCGACAAGAGAGCGCATGTAGTCCATGGTGGGCGGTTAGTTTGGTTCAGAAGTGTAGGAAGAACGAAAAAGAAAACGAAAATGGGAAAGGAGAAGGGGGGGGGGACGCCGTTTGCTGTTTGTGCTGCAATGAGCTTTTGGCGAGGATCGAGACTTTGTCCGAGTCGCGAGCCAAAGCAACAACCAAGGTAGGGGAATCAATCCGGCCGTTTAACAAATAATCTCAACTAGCTGGCATCGCTCATCGGGAAGGGAAAAGAGGGTTTCCAATGGCCAAAAAGTCGTTAGGATGCCGCCGGCTTATATGGCATAATAGAGGACCCCATGATTTGGCCGAAATTGGGCCAAAGTTCAATGCTAGCCACCTAAGCCTTTTTCTTTTCTTCCTCATTTTTTCTTCATCCCCGTATGCCTCCTGCAGTGACAAAAGGGGGGTTTCCTGTAGGTTTGAAGCACGGTCTGAGCTGAAGACAGAACCATGAACCGGTTTTCACCCAATGAGTGGTTCATTGCGCTTGGCCTGCAGGACCGAGAAACATGCTTCGTCTAGAGAGCATGTGCGCTTTGTACACCCCCCAAAAGCCGAGCGATATCGTGCCCCCTTGAAGTATAATAGCTAACCAACACTACGGAGTAGTACTGCTTCCTACCCACCTCTTTGCAGTCAGTCTTCAGCCTCAATCAAGGCTTAGCGGGACACTGACATGGCAGGAGGAGCACCATTCGTTCCTAGCTCGGCGAGGGGAACTAACCAAAGCAGCAAGCATGCGGCAGATACTGGTCTTGGCTTGGCTGCGTATTTAAGCTCATTTAGGCCTTGATCCCTGTCTGTGGTTTGCGTCGCGCGTTACGGGATTGCGTTGAACGAAATGCAGCTAAATCCCCGAACGCAGCGAGTTTGTTATCTCTCCGGAGGTGGACGAGGCGGGGCGAGCGGAGGGGCGGGGAGAGACAGATATACAGAGAGAGAGAGAGAGAGAGATAGAGAGCCTCAAAGTGGGGGGAGAGGGGAGAGCAGCACTCGGAGCCGGCCGGCGAGTCGCAGTATTTCCCCCGCAGTTGAGTGCGATTTAAAGAAGCAACATGAGTTAGTAAGCCGTCAGCTCGACGCCGAATAAGAGAAACAAACGCCTCAAGAAACCCTCGAAATAAACCAAAATAGAAATACTGCTTTGCCGGTTGCTGTCTCTTCCCTTTCCGCGAGAGGTGGCCGAATCCACAGACGAAAGAAGGAAAACTCTCAGTGACAGCCGCGCAAAGAGACAAGATGACAGTCCAGGCGTACAAACTTTGGGTCGGAGGTCAGGAGAAACCGGGACATGCAGAACAGTTCGTGACATCACCCTCCCCCGCACAGATGGTTTTGGAGGACGCTTATCTGTGCTCCTGCTTCGTGCTTGACTTCTCACACACTGCTTCAGGATTCCGGTCGAGGACCCCGCGACGGGTGAGGTCTTTGCGCAGTAAGTTGACAGCCCCCTCCCAGCAACTTTCGGACCTCCCCCGTCCGCCGTCCATTCTTGTTCGAGTGACATCTAACTGCTTAATGCAGCTGCCACGCAGCGTCCCCCCAGGACGTCGACGAGGTCGTCCGTCTCGCTCACGAGACCTTCAAGGCCGGGACGTGGTCCAAACTGCCCCGTCATGCTCGCGCCGACGTCCTCGACAAGACGGCGGAGCTGCTCACGGCGGAGCTGGCCTCGCTGATCCCCCTCGAGGTGCGCCAGACTGGACGCGCCATACGCGAGATGCGCGCCCAGGTGCCCACCCTGGTCAAGTGGTTCAGGTACTACGCCGCACTGCTGCGCACCGAGGAGCGTGCCGTGCTGCCGACCGTGGGCAAGCTGCACAACTGGGTCGATCGCATCCCCCTGGGCGTCGTCGTGCAAATCACCCCATTCAACCACCCGCTGCTCATCGCCGTCAAGAAGGTCGCCCCGGCCCTGGCCGCCGGCAACAGCGTCGTCGTGAAGCCCAGCGAGCTGACGCCCCTTACGACCCTGCTGCTGGGCGGCATCCTGAAGCGTGCGGGCGTGCCAGACGGCGCCTTCAGCGTCCTCCCGGGCTACGGTGCGACAACGGGCAGGTCCCTTGTCGAGCACCCGCTCGTCCGCAAGGTCGACGTCACGGGCGGCACAGCGGCGGGCAAGGCGATTGGGTCCATCGTCGGCGGCAACCTGGCGCGCTATACGGCGGAGCTGGGTGGCAAGGCGCCGCTGGTGGTGTTTGAGCAGGCCGACGTGGACGTCGCCGTCAATGGCATCGCATTCGGGTCCTTCATCGCCAGCGGCCAGACATGCGTCGCCAGCACCAGGATCCTCGTACAGGACACGATCCTGCAGCCGGTGCTGGAGAAGCTCAGGGCCAAGGCCGAGTCCATCACGCGGCGGATGGGGTCCCCGAGCAACAACGATTCCATGATGGGACCCCTGATCTCGGCGAAGCAGCTGCAAAACGTGGAGACGCTCGTCAACGAGGCGCTCGCTGCAGAGGGCGCAGCCTTGACGGGCGGCAGTCGCATGTCTGGGACGAGCGGCCTCGACGGCACCGACTTCTCCAGAGGCTACTTCTTCGAGCCGACGGTGCTGGTATCGAGTGCCGAGGGCGACATCCTCAAGACACGCATCTGGCGCGAGGAAGCGTTTGGGCCGGTCGTGGTGGTGGCACCCTTCAGGACGGAGGCCGAGGCCATCGCGCTCGCCAACGACAGCGAATTCGGGCTGGGGGCGGGCATCTGGACGCGCGACGTGGCGCAGGCGTTTCGGGTGTCGGAGCAGGTCGACGCGGGTATCGTGTGGGTGAACACGCACCATCGAAACGACCCCAGCAGTCCGTGGGGTGGCGCGAAGAGCGCGAGCGGCGTCGGCAGCGAGAACGGCATCGATGCGTACCACGCCTACACGACGACCAAGAGCACCATCATCAGCTACGCGAGCCCCGGGGAAGCTCTGGCGGCCGATGACTGGTTCCACGAGGGCGCCGGGGATGTGCGATACGGCTAGACTTTTCTGACAACATCGCATCCATCCGCCCATTCATTCATTCATTAATTCATTCATTCATCTTGTCAATCCATCGACCAACCACAAACCCAATGTCAGATTGCTGGACTGCGAGAGAGACAGGAGAGGAGAGACGGAAGCAAAAAGGTTAAGGAGGAAAAGACGATAGAAAAATACGAGACGAAGATGAAGCTGTTCTTCCCATGTTCGGGGATGGTGGGTTGAATAGGTTTCACGCAGGGGAAAGGGACGCTCGCTGTCAGTGCGTAACTGCATGTTTTTGTTTTGTTTCGTTTTGTTTGGTGCCATGCAGCCCGTCAGTGAGGAAGGAGCATTCCGCATAAAGGAGCAGGTGCAGCAAACACACCATTTATTTTGTTAGGATTGGACAAAAGTCAATAAATAGTCAAATGGGAATGAATAAACTGCGGAAAAACATTGTTTTGTTCTTCGGGCTAAATGAATGAATGCATGTGCAAAAGATTAGGTCCATCCAGGATTCGAACCTGGACCTACGGAAGAGACTGAGTATGATCAGAATCCGACGTCCTAACCAACTAGACTAATAGACCAGTGCCTATTGGGAGGTGTTGTGAAAACGATCGGGATCTGCAAATCATATCGCTTACTCATCCAGCCGCCCGGCCCGACCGGCTACCCACGGTTCTCGCCACGTCATGACTGGGTCGCATCGCTGTCTGTGACCTCACGAATTGTTTGCTAGAGAAAGAAAGAATGCGGAACAGACGGAAAAGACAGACTCTGGCTGATGAAATGGCATTTTTTCAGAGTCGAGCCGTTTGCTTTTCGAGAAAATGCTAGGGGCATGACTCTTTATGCTGAGCTGTCGATGGTTTTCATGCTGCCATTCGTGTCGTCCGTCTGCTCATGCGGCCGCCGCCATGTTCCCTCGACATGGGCAAGCTTTGTGAGCCTTTCTCCAACCGTCCTTCCTTCCATGTGCCAGTGGCGATTGGTGGCTCTCTCGTCAAAAATCGTCTCGTCCTGGAAATGTCTGGCCCGTTCGTCCCGGCTATGATTGAACGAAACAGAGGGGGGGAGGGGAAAGGAGGACAGAAAGAGGAACATGGCACGAACGGCTCGATCGAAACGTCCCGCTGCTAGATCCGCCGCATGACATCATCCGAACGCCATCCAGCAATTGCACCGGCGAACGCAGCAAGAAGAGCGCAACGGATTGGCGCCTATGAGGTTAGGTAACGCATGTCAAAGATATCAGACCGTTCAGAAGACGAGGAAGCACCTGGGTGGGCACGTGAACTCTTTTCTCTTTTTCCGTCCCCTCTCTTCTCGCGTACGTACCTATACTCTGTAGTAGTCATCGTCTTTGTTCGAATATCCAGTCACGGAGGCTTCGGAAACATCGCTGGTCTGGACCAACTTCCCCCTCGTGCTCTGATCCTGCTGAGGCCCCGAACCGAGTGAACTTCACCTCCACGCTCTCTCAGAGTCCGGCCCCCTGCTTTCAAGCGTCAACACGCCTGCTGCAAGGTCCCCCCCCAAAACATGTCGCGCCCGAAACAGCACATCATCTTCCTGACGGGGCCCACGGGGTCTGGCAAGACCACCATAGCAAAGTACCTCACAGAATCCCTCCACATGACCTTTATCGAGGGCGACGATGTCTGTGCCCCCCCATCCTCCTCCTCCTCCTCCTCCCCAACCAGCCAAGCCCGCCAAGCACAACGCATGGACGCAATGGAACGAACACTGACGCCTCCCGCCGCCCCTCCAGTACCACCCGAAAGAAAACGTGGAAAAGATGCGCAGGGGCGAGGCCCTCACCAACGACGACCGCTGGGGCTGGCTCGACATCCTCCGCGACGAGGCCCTCCGCGAGCTGGAGGGCGACGGCGACGGTGACGGCGGCCTGCGGCGCGGCGTCGTCGTCGCCTGCTCCGCGCTGAAGCGGGCCTACCGCGACGTCCTGCGCGGCGCGTCCCACCCGGAGAAGGACATCTTTGTCAACTTCGTGACCCTCCACGCCCCGGAGCACGTGCTCTACGAGCGCGTCAAGAACAGGCACGGCCACTTTGCCGGCTCCAACCTCGTGCACAGCCAGTTCGAGAGCCTGGACCCGCCGCACGAGGACGAGCCCGACGTCGTTGGGGTCGACGTGCGGCCGCCGCTGGAGCAGGTGGAGAGGGACGCGTTGGAGAAGCTGCAGGGACTGCTGAGCAGGTAAGCTGGCTGTAGCTTGGTTCGATTCAGAGGGCTGTGCGGCTTCACATGAGCTGAAGTGATTGGGGGGGGGGGGTGCATTTGTTTGAATTCAGAGTTGGGTAATACAATATGCAGCATAAAGAGCAGCACCTGTCCGACACTATGCACAACGAGATCCTGCTGCTCACTGGCGGATTTCGCCACATTCAATATTAAGATCGATGCTTGGAACCAGCTGTTCATGTTGAGTTTAGGCGTCCCCGGGATGTTAAAGCCGTTTAATGCTATATCAAAGAATACCGTACCCCATTCGTCAAAGCCTTGTAGCCACGTCATGCGACGAGTGGTTGGTCGGCTCCGCGTTCCGACATCTTGCACTGATGTCCCGTATAGTGCAGTTGCTATCTTACGAGCAGCAGTTCCAAGTCGAGCATGTTGACGAAAATGCAATACAGGGCTAATCGAAGCGCGTCGATGCCACCATCTGTCCTGATCGCAGAGTCAGTGCATGAGTAAGGATGCTGCTATGGTTTGCCAGCTGGCTCCAGAAGTTCAGAGTGCGTAGTATTACTTACGTCAGGCCTCGTCCAACATCGAATACCCGAAGCGAACGAAGCGTCGATTATCGGCGTAACGGGGACACTCATGCAGGACCCTGTGAGTCCCCTTGAGAGCCTATTGTGTAAGGACGCCCGCTACACATCGGACCAACCTTAAATCCAACTGTTTGATCCTCGATGTCTTCCAAGACTGGAACCAAAACCGCTATCAGGAATCCTACGAGGGTAGACACGTTAGCCTGCCGCCCCAATCCTTGAATCAGGGGTTACTGTCTTCATGGAAAGGGAGCTCTCGGGCGTGATGTATGAGTTTCTCACCCAAGAAAACAAGTCGTCGGCCACAGCAGTTTGCAGATCCTGCTGATTATCATATTGTGATTCGGGTGGAGGGTTCTGGTAGTGCCATTGCTCGTACACCAAATGTTTTGGCTCGTACACCAAATGGTTTGGCTCGTACACCAAATGGTCCGGCTCGTCCTCTATGAGGAACCAGTGCCGCCCGTCATCGGCCGGCACCTCTTCTTGTTCATCCATCCGGTCGTGGTAGCCGGCGTAAGCGGCGTGGCCGTCCCAGGCATACCCGGCTTCGGGCCGAACCTCGTCCCAATGGAACACAGGCGGTCCGGCGTTGAGGTACTCAACGAGCTGTCCCCTAATAGTTTCTGATGCGTGCCTCATAGTGCCGTTGCTTGTCACGAAAGGCAGGCCCGGACTTTTGCTCCGATGCAGAAACACCGTCTCAATGAACGAGGTGGCCCCATCGAGTCGTCCGAGAGAATCCACGCCACCGTCTCCGGAGACGTTACGACTGCCTGGTCCCTGAAAACACGGCGCGTCGCTCCGCGTCCGTTGGTTCCATGGCGGCCCGAAATGTTCGTCGACGTCTCTGATCAGCTCTTGGACGGGTGACAATGGCAAATGGCCGCCGACGTTTCTTGCCAGTTCTTGCGAGGATGTTAATGGCAGATGGCGGCTGACATCTCTTATCAGTTCTTTGATGGGAGTCAGTGGTACCCTTACGATCTGGGCGGCCGGCATGCTTCCCAGCCGGGGCAGGTGGATGCCGTCTCCAGAACTCGAAACGCGCGGTTCCGCAGGCGAGATGCCTGGCGGCGGGAACAAACGAGGCGGACGACGATTGGGCTCGGGGAGGACTGATCGCTGCTGAGGAATCTGGCTCGTCACAGGCAAGACGACCTCGTTTCCAGGATGATAATCAAGGTCATAGACCGCAGCCTCGTTTCCTAGAGTGTGATAGTAACCTACAGAGTCGTTTCCAGGCGGGTGGAAACCCGCAGTCTCGCGATAGTATCCGTTCATGCCGAGAGTTCTCACGTATTTTCGCCGAATAAAACATTTGATGTCTTTGGTCGTTGTTGGGAATGGTCCAGCGAACACCAGAAGAAGATCGAGTAAAGACCAAAGGCAGGGGGGAAGGGTTCATGGAGCAGCAGATAGGCAGGTACACACTGTCTATGTAAGGGCCAACGAGGAGATAGAACCTTCGTAACATTACTGCCAACCTGGGTACATCTGAGGGATGAAAAGGTATGAGACCCTTGGATCAATCAGTAATGGAAATGGGAATTATGCAGCTTATTGAGTGGATCTAATAGTTCTAGGGGTCCCAGAACGAATCGCTGGTTCCTGAAGGTTTGTCCTTTTCTTATCGTCACCTGGTCCCATACGAATGCTCCATATTTCGAGACGTAATACTCTTCTGTTTCTCAGTTCATGTGGTTGGCATGCGAGACTAAGCTGGATACCAACACCCCTTTCTTTGGACTGACGCCATTGCTGGACATCAAAAGGTGTGCACTCAAGGTCGAAATTACGCTCACAAGGTGGTCCGTTTTTGTGGTTCACGTAGCCTATACGTCCTGAGATGTAGCGCTATATAAGTTGTGGTGATTGCCACGTTCCAAGTTTGAGTGCAACCTAATAATACTTTGCTTATCTGTAACCACGCTTCTCTGCCCCTACGGTACCGACATATCATCTTCGATCGCCTTATTACTCTAAATCTCTCCCATGAGATTCGTAAGCACTGCAGCGCCAGTACTCGCCCTGGCCGCAACCGTCCTCGGTGGCATCAAGACAATATCACCTCCACCCATTGATTTCGACCCTCAAACTTCTCAAAAGTCTTCACAATGCTGGAGCGACATGGTCCCAGACGGCACTGATTGGTACATCATCGCTACCGTTCCGAAAAGAGACATGGAGAAAGTCTGCCGAGACTTCATGGTCGACTTGATGACAAGACAACACTGTCGGTTCATAGGCTCCAAAGATCCCATATGCAGAGTTATCAAGACCGGGATTGAGATCGAGGTTTCGACTTCTATATCTTGCAGGCGGGAGTGGTTTTTGGAAGCCTGGAAGGTTGCGACGGATAATAAATACGGTCGACTCCATTGCGGGGACATTGACAGATTTCTCGACCATGAACAGGATATGGAGGACACCAACGGGGATAAATGGCACGAGGGGGGTTTGATAACTGTGAAGGGCAAAGACGAGCATTAGGATGGGGCACAAAGGTGTAAATTGTCGCTTATATCACTTCCTGTCATAAAGTCGGCCTATCAACTAAGAGGAAAGCCTGATATCGTGCTTGAATTCTTCACCTACATCCGGTGCGGGTGCCTAGTAGAGAGAGATTCTTCAAAGGTTGGCGTGCGGCCGCAGAATCCGACAGCCTATGCCCCAAGTCATCATCTTCCCGTCCAGGTGCCCCAGTCTGAAATGTATCCATGCATTTTCCGCACTATCATATAGCGAGAGGTATTAGCCAAAGCATTGCGCTTCCCCCGTCTGCCAAGGCCACCTTCATTGTGCTAGTGATAGCCCACTGCATGGATTCTCAGCAACTTATGGCACCATAACTGTTCCGTGTAGCTTCCCAAAATGCCCCGTGCACCATTCCGGAGTTGCAGGCCAACGTGGTCTTGAAGTACCACTTAAGGTCGCCGTTGTAGGCGGCCTCCTCGCATCCATGAGGGCTGAAGACCATGCAACTGCTGTGGACTTTAAGAGTATCCCAGAGCAAGTTGCATACCCACCCGATGTGTTCCGAGCCCACGTCTTCGATCGTGATCTCGTGGACGTAGCTCCCCCCTTTCGTGGTCCGCAGGCAGCGCGAGGCGGCCGAGACTGAGCCGGCGAAGGTCAGTATGGCGATCAAGGGGGCACTGGAAATGGCTGAAAGTCTCATGTTTTTGTCGGAGACCAAGGATTGTGGCAGCTGGTGATTCAAAATAGAGGCTAGGATTGATGAATGTGGCGATGAAGTCGCCTGGGGCCTTGTGATGTTGGAAACAACCTGTTGAGAAACATGCCGGGGAAACAGGTAAGTGATTTCAGAAAGGAACTTGACTCATCTTTAAATACCCCCATCTCTTCCAGATTCCTTCATATATAGATGAGCGCGAATGATCGACAAATCTCCCCTGCCCCAACATCAATAGGAAAACCCAAGCGGAGTCCCTTTAGAGGCTTTGTCATCGTGTAATATTGAGCCAGGTTCGGACTCCATAGCCAACTTCGGAACCAAGGAATGAATCAGGAAGGAGCAAAAGTGTAACCCTTTTTCAAAAGAATCCAGCTACCCTAGTGATTGCGCTCCAGGGTATTGTGGGATAGTTAGGGATGGCCAGTTCTTTCATTCTCGTGCATACAACTACCGTGTGGCTCTTCGTATTGTCTGTGCCTGTACAACCTAATTAATGCCACTACTGGACCTCTCCCCTCCCGGATTCCGAACACATGGCCAATTGGTGAGTGAGTTTCACAACCAGAAATATGATGGCACCAAAACACCTTGAAAACGAAACTTTTGGGACATCCATTGACACCACCGGTCATGATTGACATGACTGGTCTGCGTAGCATTTTTGAGTGCAGTTGAAAGTGGCAACCAGCCAGCTGCTGTCATACACAGATAATTACCCCTGCATAACGCTGGAGGTAGCTTCCTTTCAAAAGTACGTGTAGGAACGCATGAATGGCAGCGTTCGTCAATAACTAAGTGGCGGTTCCGAGAACAGTAGAGGGACGATTGACTATCAAGCTGCATTGAATCTCTTCAATGAATACCCCAAATAAAACATCAAACAATAGATCAATGTGTCTTTCTATTGGATCCCAGATTTGTACAGTTGTAGCAGAATGTCATATGGATTTGTCTACGTCCCATATTCTGGGGGGACGTCCCAGAGTCGTTCTCGTTTACTACTTGATGAATTTACGAGAGTCTCGAGCAACCTCACCCTCCATACATCCTTGCCAAGGTTTCCAATTTCAGTCAAAAGGGCGTGTTTCTCTTGTTGGACTGTGTGTGCGATTCATCTCTGATCTCCTTCTACATGAGTTTTTTACAGACACTCAATTATCGGCCCTTGAGCAAAGTCCCCGTGCATTGAGCATTACGACGACCTCCGGGTACACCAAAGAACAGAGCGGTTGATTCGCCAGAGGCACGTTCAACTTCGGCGCCGGCTGTCGCTGGCATACCTCTCACAGCAGCCCCGGCGGAGACCTTGTCCCCCAATTCTCCGCCCGCAGATCATTCAGCTGGTCTACCGGCTGATCAGATTGACTCGGTCGCACAGGAGGCGGTTGATTTGCGGCGATTGAGACCGAAGATGGGTTCAGCTTGGTCGAACGGAGGGCGAAGTCCTTTCCATGCTTGCAAACGTTTCGCGAAGAACTAAAACGAAGAGCTTCCCATGCCATGCTCGATCAGTAAGTCGTTACGCTCCTCCCCAAAGTGCTAGAGATCCTTCTGTGTATAGCCATGCCGTCTGGTATATGGACAAATGGCTGAGAGACTGGACCAAGAGCAAGGGCTGCAGCAGTATTCTTATTCAAAAAAATTGTTTTAGCCCGTGTCAAGTTCTCCTCCATACTTCTTTGAAAAATGGGTCATTTCAATATTTCGGTATGCCAAGTGTCAGAATCAGCGAGTGCCTAGAAATGAAGCCTCATTTATGCAGTGGCTTTGCCTCTTCCAGATGCGGACTCGAACTTGGTTTGCCACTTGTCTTCTTGCTTAAACATAGCGACACATTGCAGTGCGCTCGGGTTACCGCAGTCAGGATCTGCTCCGCTCTCAAGAAGGACCTGGTTCTAGAGCATTAGCTCGTCACATGTATTACGCAAGAGACAATAACAAAATCAAGTTGTATCTTCCGGTTGAAAAGGGGCGACGAGTCTCTCACCTCGATTACTGCGTCTTCTTGCTTGAAGACCGCTCCTGCCAGAGGACTTTGCCCTCTGTCGTTCAGACGGTTTGGGTCAGCTCCGTGCTGGATCAGGAGCCTCACCAACTCCGCATGCCCGTGGTAAGCAGCCAGCATGATCTGGGGTGGTGAAAAGTGTCAGAAAGCTAGAAAAGGGCCATGGATCAAACTCCTTACCAGTGTGTCGCCTTTTTCGTTGGTCATGTTGGCGGGCAAGCCAGCCGGCAGGGCTTGCTGGAAGAGAGCAATGTCGCCCTTCCGCGCACCATCATACATACGCCCAGCAAGAGCGATAGCTTCAGGTGGCAGTTGCCGACTACCCTGAGATGGGTCCATGGTTGACTGTTCTGTACAACGTAAGTCAATATCCCAAAACACCGCACAAAAAGTGTCTTGAAAAGCTTAGCAAGCTTTTTGTCATGCATTATCCGAGACGAGAGACCAGCCTACCTTTACAGGGTATTATTATATCTTCCTGGAGTTGAGTGGATAGCAGCTCGCTACCGAAGATCGAGTGGCTTATGATTACTTTGGTTACTAAGGCTACCGAGGTTGTGAAGAAGCTGAGAGTGCAGCAGGCCAGTCACCGCAAGTAGTGGGGTAAACCCCGAATGCCGGGTGGATGACGTGAACAAAAAAAGGTCGCTCTTTTGCCTGGCAGTACCCATGCTCTTGGTGGAGAATTAACTGTGAACTGAAGGGTTTCAGCCAATAAGAATCAACGGATTTGACGTGTCAAGCCATATATGAACTTGACTAACCGTTTCGGCATCTTTGTAGTATCGATCTAAGCATCGATGTGGAGTTGGATTGAGGTCATGATGAATAGTCGAACTACTTTACCTGACACTTGTTAAGCAAAGACCGGTCAATATGTAGATCAACCGTTAGATCGGAATAAACGCAATGAGAAAATAAAAATGACACTGTATTGAATCATTACTTGAAACACATCTGAGTGGTCCGCCAAAAGGGAAGAGTTTGGGGGTCGCAGCCAGTGAATAGAGGTGTATGTAGGCTCCAGTGGTCGATATTCATACGGGACGACTTGACCATTCGCCAAAGGTTTCCAATCATGATTTCCATATAAAGCAGGTGCGCAATCCAACTCAATCAGCGGTTCAGAGCTTGGACCTGTAGGCGGGTTCGAATGCATAATCTCTTGTTGCGATATACTCTGGCTATAGTTATTGTTATTGCTCTCTGTTACTCCTAGCAATGATTCAGCCTGCTAATCTAGTGATATGGTAGCAGTTGCGTAGAATACCAGTAGATGAAGCAGATAGGATTGAAGTGACCGCATCGCAACTCGACCCTGGGATCGCGAGACTCGCACCAATGGCCATCCCTCTACATAAGTCTCAGCCATAGCACTTGGAGGTTAGCCTCTATTTACCTGGTATTCAGTTGCGTGAGGGAGGAAATCTTAATGGTGCCTTAAACATGTACTAGACGAAGAATGGGTTTCACTCTTCCTTTTCCTCTGATCTTATGCTTATAATGCTTGAGGAAGGAAAGCAGCTTCTAGGATACCAGCAACCAACACGTATTCGCCTAAATTATTATTAATGATTTTCCGCACAAACTAGCGGCACAGAGACCTCCCGGCTCTGGGCGCGGCTATCTGCAACATTGATCTATTCTCGTGACCTCGTATTTACAACCTGCATATCCAAGCCGGTCTTTATCTTCTTCTTGTCATGGGATCCTGTTGTGGCCTTTCAAAAGGAAACGGGGTGCGAGGGTATTGGTCTGCAAGAGTATCGCCAAATATTGCTGATTATCAATTGGACTGCCGGGGTATCAATCGAGTTGGGCGGTACATCCAAACGCTCCCGCCATACGGCTTTCCGACATGTCCGAACCCGCCGTGATTTCTCCGCTAGTTTACAGGTGCCATTACTGAGCAACATTCGTGTAAGCCAGCTGTCAGCATACTCAGCTTCGCGAATTCGGCGATAAGGAACGCCATGTACCACTTCGGAACCAACGGGAAGAGGCAGGAAGTTTTTGAAACTTGAGGGCTTACTGTGGAGTCTTTGCTCGTCCCGCGGCATGGAGAAAATATACGGGGTTACAGCTGATGGTAAGACCATAAATAAACCCCATAAAGCCGAGCTAAGAGCACCGCAGCATCAACAACAGCACTCGCTCAAACACATAATAGCCAGGTAATAGACAGACGAGTGCCTTTGTCACGCCTGCAGATCAATTCTCTTTCAAAAAAACAGACTTCATCAAACGTAGCAAAACCCGAGGTCGAAGGCTCGCTTCCGCAACAACAAGTCCAACGTACATTCTAAACAATCCAATCCGACATGTCGTCGACCAAGGGCCTCACTCTCGTCACCGGCGCCAACGGTTTCATCGGCGCCCGGACTGTCGAGGCATTCCTCCTCGCTGGCTACTCGGTGCGCGCCGTTGTCAGATCCCAGAACTCGGCCGCAGACCTCACCAACGCGCTTCCCTCGCATGCGGCGTCGGGCCAGCTCTCCACGGCCATCGTGCCCGACATCACGGTCCCGGGCGCCTTTGACGACGCGGTCAAGGGCGTGACCGTCATCGCCCACCTCGCGAGCCCGGTCGAATTTGCCAACACGAACGCCGAACAGGTGCTGGGCGCGGCGGTCAAGGGCACCCTCAGCATCATGGACTCGGCCGCCGGGGAGCCCGGGCTGAAATCGTTCGTGTACATGTCGTCCATTGTCGCCATCAGGGGAAATGGCCCGCGGTTCGTGGGGCGCGCCGTCACGGAGGCGGACTGGAACGACGATGCCGAGGAGGCGCTCGAGAAGGCGGGCAAGGACGCCAACGGCGCCCAGATCTACGTCGCGAGCAAGGTCAAGGCCGAGCGCGCCTTCTGGGAGTTCCGGGAGAGGAACCAGGGCCGCGTCGGCTTTACCATGACGACCATCAACCCGGTTTGGGTCGTGGGCCCCCCCCTGATCCTTCCCAAAGACCCTAGGAAGCTGAGCGACACCGCCATCGTCACGTACCGCGTCATGAACGGCGAGGAGTTGCCTCCGTTGGGACCAGGCAACGGGACGCACGTCGACGTCCGCGACGTCGCTCGACTGGCTGTTTTTGCGGCGGAAAAGGCCGACGTCGCGGACGGGCAGCGTTATATCGCGGGCGGTAGTGAAAATTATGCCAATATCCAGGCGTATTGCGACATTCTTCGAAAGGCGTACCCTGGCAGGAGAGACATCATCAAAGAGGGAGAGCCGGGCCAGGGTTACCTGAAAGACTACAGCACGCCTTCCGACGGGAGGGCAGTCGATGCAACTAAAGCGGTAAAAGCGACGGGCCAGGGCTGGATTCCGTTTGAAAAGATGGTTTTGGATGCAGCAAAGTCTTACGAGATCTATTTCTGAGGATCTTATCTATCCCGGAGTCAGGCCACTCCGGCCCAAAAGCTTCAAGGTTGCAGATGTCGAAGGTTGCATGGGGGATGGGGGAGATTGATTATGCTGGCCACACCAGTATTAAGTTGAAATCTCCTGCGACCCTTGTTCTTTTATAATTTATGATTATGATCTTTACCATACAATTGTGATGTCAGCCAAATGAATTGTATGATGTACCAAGGGGATGTTTTGAAATTAAGTAAGGTGTCGTATATTTTTGTCTAAAACTGTAGCTTTTGTATGTATCATATTCGGTGTATGTTGCTTTATATATCCAACTTCTACTCGCCGTCTCTCTCAGTCAAAGAATCTGCGGAGTAAACACAAAGGACTCTATTTTCCGGCCACGGCCTCGCTCGCCTTTAAGGCACCTACGACCGCGAAACAAATCAGGGGGGAGATTATGTACGACATCTAGGGCAATGTCAGCAGATGTACCATATCTCACGGAAAAGAAGCCAGTACTTACGGTCAAGAACTTGGCAATCAACATCTTCTCGGAGTCTTCGGAGCCCTCGCAATCAGCTAGCGCAGACAGCTTCATTGCCGGGGGTCCAGTAGGCATGAGCATCAGGCAAAACCACAACAGCGCGTCCTGGGTCACCAGGTTCGTCCGGCTAGCCAACAGATAAATGATTCCAATTGAGATAATGGGCCAAAGAATGAACCTGACAAAGGTCACAACCAGGAATGGTACTGGGGGGACTCTGCTTTCTTTCGAGTCGTTTCCGTTCTTGTATTGGAGAATCGCCTTAGAAAGCTTGACACCGACGACGATGACTTGCAATACAGCGAACAGCTCGCCAACATTTTTTATGGCTGCGGTGAGCCATGCGTTGAGGTAGCCACCCTCCATGGGCTCGTTGAAAAACAAGCGATGGAGCGCAGGGACAAGGCCAACAAGAGCTCCGAGAAGAGCTCCAATAACGGGAGCGTTGACGAAGCTGTACAGGAAGTCGAGGATGGAACGGGTGGTTGGTGAGAGAGAGGACCAGAACTTGCTGCCTTTTCCGTAGGCAAAGTATCCGACGCGGGTGCCTTTGGCGGCGACCGGCTTGGGGAGAAGCGACGTCTGCTCGTTCCTTTCAACGGCATCCTGTTCTTGCGACTCGATGTCATCCTCAGTGTCGGTTTGGCTGTCTTCGTCGTCGTCCCCAGACTTGTCAGGGGCTTCCTCCTCTTGGCCGTTGAGAAGTCTTGGCCCCAGAGCAAAAGTCAAGGAGTTGCCGATCATGGCGTTGACTAAGAAGTAGCTCTTGGCTTTGCTCACAACGCCGGAGCTGTCATCTATGGAGCTTAGGATGCCTGTTGCATCCAGAGACTGGACGAGCAAGAGTGGCAGACTGGTTGTGTTATTGAAGGCAATGGCGGGGATGACCCAGTCCGGCATGCTGAAGACCTTTGTGAGAACGAAGCCAATACCAATGGACACGGTGGTGTAGAATACTGCCCAGATGACTATGGGCACATAGCGAATTCCCTGATAGATGAGTCAGACAAGTCGGGAATATGTGTCAAGGAGGGCCATGAACTTGCAGTCTCGAGGTCAAGCTGAGACCCGACGTTTGTGATCAGGAGTGCAGGGAGGGCCATTCGGACGCAGAATGTCGAAATCTTCTTGCTACTGGCATCGTCAAGAAGCCCTAACTGGGCGGCAATTACTCCGGCTGATATGGTCAACAGGACTGATAAAGAGGCTTGAATAGCCCCCAGAAAGGGGACAAGGATGCTCTCTGCTGTGCTGTCTGACATGATGAAGGATTCGATGAACAGATGGAAGACAAGGGCGCGAGGGAGACACCAGAGCTGCAGCAGAGTGCCATTTAAAGGGAATTCAACAGGACACGCGACTCTCCTCAACTACCTATAGGTGAGTGTGTGTGTGTGTGTTTGCGCAGGGGCAGAGAGCTTGGCGCCAGGAACGTGGACGTCACTGTGCACGGGCCATGGGCGCCCCCTTGATGGCGGATGAATGATTCGTCTTGGCTGCTTTCGGGGGTGGTGATGGTGGTGTTTCTTATCGAGAATTCGTTGAGACGGTGTTCCTCGATGCAAGTGTTCCAGCAACCAAGCATCGACGATGGTTGTTTTATTAGTGTAGTAGGGCCGAAGCAGCTGTGTCTGTGTGCGTGTGTCTAGGCGCGATCCAAGCTCCTTGCCGATTCGGTGACCTTGGCCAGGAAGCTTCCTTCCTTGGAGAGCTCGCTTGAGCTGCCTGCCTGTACCGTACCGTACCGTACCGTACCTGCCTTGCACCACCTAGCTAGGTATGGGACTGACAGCTGGTGACTGGCTGACAGGTGGCGGGTGGTAGGAGACAGAGCGTCCCCACCGCCCCGCAAATAGCCGAGTAAACCCGGAATGCCATGAACGTCATCGCATTTTCACCAATGCGGCTTTCGCTCCTCCAATCCACGTCCTCGGCCCAATTCTCAAGGTCTGCCGAACCACATACACACACGATTGAAAGAAATCTGCGGCAAGCTTCCCACATTCCGTCCGAACCCAATATTCGTCCGTCAGTTGCACTATACCATCGACTTCTCATCATCTCTTAATACTTCTCTCTAACCGCCGTAATGCCTCCTCGTCTCGCCCCCCTCCGCGTCGCAATCCGCATCCCTCGCACCACCGTCGCATCTTCGAAGTTGCCGCCGGCGGCCTTCTACTCGACATCGAACGCCTCGGACTCCAACCAGCCGCTGATAACCGTCACTCAGCTGCCCGCCCCCGGATCCGGCCACATTCGCATCCTCGAGCTCAACCGCCCAAAGGCCCGCAATGCCCTCTCCAAGGCCCTCCTCTCGCAATTGCGCACCGAGATCGACGCCATTCACGCCCAATACGATCCCGAGACTGGCGATGAGCTACCACAAAAGCAGGTCTTTGGCGGTGCCGCCGGCAAGGACGTCAAGGGTCCAACCCGTGCCCTGATTCTTGCGAGCGCTGTTGAGACGAGCTTCTGCGCCGGCGCCGACTTGAAAGAAAGGCGGGGCTTCACGCAACAGGAGTACGTGCTACCCATTTATCTACCTTTTTCCAGGCCAATTGGCTTCTGAAAATTCGGGCCAACTTGCTTGAACCTGCTAACACGCATTTGTTTGACAGAACCGACGAGTTCCTCCATAACCTTCGTTCCACCTTCACATCCCTCCAGAACCTCCCTATCCCGACAATCTCGGCTATTTCGTCCATCGCCCTCGGCGGCGGCCTCGAGCTCGCTCTCTCCACACACTTTCGCGTTCTCTCGTCCAATGCCCAGGTTGGTCTTCCCGAGACACGTCTCGGTATCATCCCCGGCGCCGGTGGCACCCACCGTCTACCCGCTCTAATTGGCCTTTCCCGCGCACGCGACTTGATTCTCACCGGCCGCCGCGTCTCGGCCCCGGAGGCATACTTCCTGGGCATCGCGGACCGTCTGGTCGACATCACGCACGAGGATGCCGAGAAGGCCGGCGAGGGCGACAAGGACAAGGGCGTGCTGCTCGTGGCCCGTAAGGCGGCGCTGAGTGAGAGTGTGCGTCTCGCGGGTGAGATCTGCGAGGGCGGACCGATTGCCATCCGCGCCGCGCTGCAGGCTGTCGCGTGGGCGAGGGAGGAGGTCGAGAACAAGATGTACGAGCGGGTCGTTGCTACCGAGGACCGCAACGAGGCACTCAAGGCGTTCCAGGAGAAGAGGAAGCCTGTTTTCAAGGGCCAGTAAGCGGCATATGGTTGCCTTTGTTGTGGGTGTCGCTTGAGGAAGTGACTGTAAATGATACTACATTGTTCATGTTGGGTTAAAAAAAAAAGGGGGCCTGTTGGCTGTGCGGTCGGTCACAGACTCGGCATAAATGGACTAGCACGTGTGTAGATAGCAGAGGGAAAGAGACGAGAAGGTCTTTTCTCGACGACCCTATGGGGTATTGGATACTTAAGACTACGCTCATGAAGCTTCGTAATTCATTGATGGTTTGCCGAGCAGCCAACAAGACGGAATCGGCATGGCTCGGCTAATCTATTTGATCTTGTTCGGCATGTCCCCGACCTTCTCCGTCACTTTCCTGCCGGCCTCCTGCACATCCCCGCCGTCACCGGCGGAAGTCCCGAGGCCCGGCTTCGCAGCCTTGCCCTCGGCCGACGAGGGCTCCTCGCCGCCGTGCTCGATCTTGCTCTCGTTGAAAGCGTTGACCTTCTTGACCAGGTCCGCGTCGTTGGCGGAGCCGAAGGATCCGTACGCGCCGTGTTGCTGCGCAGATTCGGTGTCAGCCGACGGGCCTGGGGCTGGGAGCCTCAAGGGGACAGGACAGGGAAGGGCAAAGCAAGGGGAGGGGAGATGCCCCACTCACGTTCTCCATGGACGACATTATGCTGTATGTTGAAAGGGTTTGTGTATGGTTCGATATGTGTACCTGCAGTTTCGATGAAAGGTTGTGTGAATTGAGCTCAGTACAGGGTTAGATGTGGTATTGAAATACGAAGTTGGTAGTGTTGGACCCGTTGTCTACCCTAAGGGATTCGAGGGTGTATTTAACGGCCGTGATCATGATGACGGTGTTTTTTTCCCTCTCACATGCCTTCATGCCATAAGTTGGCGGGATCGCAGATGGCAGGGGGGCTTCATTGGTTCAGTAAAAAAGCAAGGGAGCTCAAGGGATGCGGGTCGATATGCGAGTCCGAGACAGATACGGTTCCGAAAGGCGCCCGGCTCCGTTCACAGGTCCGGACCCCGGTAGAGTGGGGCCGACCGCTGGGCCGAGGGCACAGAAGGCCATCGGCCATCACCCGGTGGATGGTCCGAGCAACACGGGGGGATCGAGATCAGGAGAGCATTCAGCAGCAAGGAAAATCCGGGACTGGAAAGGTAGCAATGGTCGCTCGAACCTCAAGGTGCCTGGCCATTCTCTCAGTCATTTTTTCTTTTTTTTTTCTTGGCCCAGGAGGGATGCTGGGCCTCGGTTATGCAAACGGCCCAAAGCAATCAATCATGGCTTGGGGTGGGGGATGGGATGGCGCGATGAAGGGCTGCCAAAGTAGCCATAACGTCATCTCCCTCCTCAAACAGTCTGCAGGACCGGGGGCAGTGGCACAGAGATACATGGACAGTACCGGTCTCCCCCCCCAAAATAAGTGGCTGCATACCTACATTTGAGATCGATGATGTAGTTGTGATACAATGTCTCGATGGCCGTCCAGGAACGTCATTTAGTGGGGGTTTTGGCATTTGTGGCCTGAAGTCAGTGCCCCCTCTCCCCGAGGTGCGGTTCCAGACCGTGCTAGGGGTAGCTTATTCTGCCCCGCGGAATCAGGGTGTACAGTGCAGCAGACGCCCGGGCCTTCGCCTCCCGATGACATCACCCTAAGCTCATATGCAGCTTCAGCTGAGCTACCTACCTAGGTACCTCTCCTATACTGGTAGTTCTCATTCTTGCTGTTTCTCATATTTGAGCTGTCTGCACCTCTGGTCTCTCTTACCTCCTTTATCCCTCGAAAACAACAACCACACGAATCAGGACGCTTTCATCGCGATCGAATCCAAGCAATTAACAACAACAATAATACCAACAGCAACGCCAGCCACACTCATCACACTCAAAATGTCGTTCCTCATCGAGACCACCGGCCGTCGCCTGGCTACCCTCCCCCGCGTCGTCCCCAGAACCTTGGCCGCCGCTCCCAGGTCCTTCACCACCACCGCTCCCATCCAAAAGTCCCCAACCGAGGCCGTCAAGGACGGCTTGAAGACGGTTGACCGCAAGGTCAGCGACAAGCTCGTCGATGGCATTGACGTCGGAGGTGAGCAGAAGCAGAACCAGCCTTTTCCGACTTGCAAATGATTGTGAGCTGCGATTCACTAACACGTTTCCTCCCTCAGCCAACGTCGCCGAGAAGGTCAAGAAGGCCGTCCCCAACAGCACGGCCGAGGCCAAGGGTAAGGCCGAGGAGCTCAAGGGCGAGGCCTCCGGCAAGACCAGCGAGCTATCCGGCCAGGCCAAGGGCAAGGCGAGTGAGCTGGCAGGAAAGGCCCAGGGCACCGCCGAGCAGGTCAAGAAGAGCATGTGAGGTGTCCTGTTGCAACGAGCATGGGAGATGAAGAGCTGTACGACGAATTATTCATGAGCGGACATGATCGTGTCCCACTGTACACTACCACTACTACTACCTCATAGCATGGAAAGGGGTTCGGGTCTACAAATGGGGCGTTTAGCAAGCTCAATCAAAAATTGCCATTGATGATACATTATTTCCAGTCGTACTGTCTGTGGTGACTTGAGATGCAGGCAATCGGGGCAGTCGTGATTACGGCGCAGTCGACAAGGCGACTCTTTGGAAAGGGAGCACCTACGATTCCAACTGATGGTCAGATGAAAGCAGGAGTCGAACAAGTACTCACATGGCCATCCTTCCTTCCCTTGACACAAACAGCCCCTTCGGCAGGTACTGACCTGTCGCAACTTCGTCATTCCCTCACTCCCCTATTTAGTAACAATTTCATCTTTACAATCCCTCCAACTCTCGACCTTCAAACATATCCACAACTCTTTATACAAAACTGACATTCGCTAGGAGCATCATCAACACATTCCACTATTCGTTCGCTCTTACCCACGCCTCCGTTGCACTGCCACCCGACTCGACATAGCTGCATCCATCTCCTGGAGGTCGCCTAACAATGCAGTTCCGATACGAGCCTCTGGACCTCCCCCGGTCCATTCGAGTCTTCGTCCTGTACCCCGGCAACTTTGGCGATGGACTAACCGGCTCCCTTTTCCATTCTCCATTCCCGGACGATGCCTCTCCAACATACAGCTTTCTTTCCTACGCATGGAAAGATTCCTCGGAAGCTGATGCTACCCTGCCCTTAGCCAAATCTGACAAAGGTTGGGACTGCCGGAACAATTCGTGCACAATCAGGATCAACGACCAGCCATTCCAAATCGGCCACAACTTAGCCCTCGCCCTACTACACGTACGCTCCCCAAGTTACTATCTAAGTCTGTGGATCGACACCATCTGTATCAATATCAAGGACAACGACGAAAGAAGGTTTCATGCTAAACTGGTGACAAAAATAGTCTTACAGGCCCGGGCCGTCATCTCTTGGCTCGGACCGGATTGCTCTCAGCAGTTTCAGCCAAAGCGTCCTGTTCAAGACCCCTGGACTAGGATGAAGTGCCTTTGGGACCTCGGGAAGAGCAAACTTCTGGTCCACTATATCCTGGATCCGGAAAGCAAAGCGTAGGAAACCACACATCAACAGTCTATCCCCGAGGCTCTCCTTGGAGAAAAGGCCTATTGG
Organism: Colletotrichum caudatum; assembly: GCA_030867225.1. NCBI lineage: Eukaryota > Fungi > Ascomycota > Sordariomycetes > Glomerellales > Glomerellaceae > Colletotrichum > Colletotrichum caudatum. Next base: position 86,530 of record MU846117.1, read on the forward strand.
AGCCGCATCTGGGCTCCTCACGATCTCTACCATGCCCAAAAAGTTCTTTTCGTTTGCGGGACAAACGTGTGGAGGGAGAGGGACTTTGTCGACCACATGCTTCACGTCGGAACACGTCCAATCGTCAAAACCCTCCAAGCCCGCAAAAACCGACACATAAGGCCATATTTCGGGTCTCTCCTGCTCAATTACCACTCTTACGAGTCTGAGAGTCCCCTCGACATGCTCTACGCCTTGATGTCCTTGTCGTTCGAATGGCATTCTGGATTCGCTGCAAAAGGTGGCCTGAATGTCATCCCAAACCCCGCCACGGACATGAGTCTTGTACACTTCATTATAGATTACTCACAGACCCCTTACCAGGCTTGGGTTGATTTGATGAAGTGCACTGTCGGAGTAACCAACCCTATGGGCCACCAGCGAACAGCTAACATCGTCCGCTTTGCAGCGCTCGCCCAGAAAGCACTTGGTGGTCTTGACCCGGAACCTCGAACCTATGTCCAAATGCGTCATTCCGCCCCTTTACTCATATTCTCTCAGGGTATCACCGCTAAGGGTTACATTGCTGGATATGTCCATTATATCGGACGAAGCTATCGACACATCGCAACTTCTCATGAGCCGCATATCTCGGGAGATTGGATGCCTTTGTTTGAAGACGAAGCAGACAACGACGGGTTGCGAGCCTTCGTACAGCGCTACACAGCCAAGGTAATTGGATCTCGCAGACTGGAGCGAGCCACAACCTCATACAGTGGGCTCAGTCTCGCCGATCAAACCCGCGGCTGGGTCATCAGGGAGGGAACTGACAATCCTAAACGTGCTCTCAACCGGGCGTGCGGCATTGCGGCTCAACGGAATAAACTGCCGGCTATGCAGCTTGGCGAACTCGTGCAGTTCGTCGGAACTGATGGCAACGTTGGCTTCGCTTCATTAGACGCCGGCATTGCGGTGGGAGACCGAATCATTGCGTTCCAGGATTGCCATGTCGGCTTCGTCGCCCGCTCGCTGCCTGGCTCCTCTTGCCTACAAATCATCAGCATTGCTGATGTCGAAACCCCGCCCAGTATTATACAATACGTCAACGATGAGCTTGAAGGCCATCACACACCTACGGTCTACAACCCAATGGAAGACCCCGAGTGCGAAAAAGTCCACGTGGTGATGGATTTCCGGACTCTTCAACAGCTTACGGCAAACGTGGAATTCTGAGCCGATTCAGGGGCTGTGTGGCGTGATTGGGGGGAGGAGGGGCGGGTTCGGTTATACCAATGGCTTGTGGAACGACGTTTCCAACTTCAGAAGAATGCCGATAGCATTGAGAGGGGGTCGAGGGAGTTTGGAGTCACTTGTTTTCCCTTCTTCAGCGTTTACATGATACCAAAAGCGAAACCACACAGTTCAACAGAAGCGTTTCTTTCCAGTCAGCCACCTTCGCCGTCCCCAAGTAACCCCTCCTAGAGGTGCTCATTGCTTCCGTGACAGCCTGCTCGTTAATAACCTTCATACCGATATGCTTGGAGGGGAAACTAGTAATATCAAATACTCTGTCAAACTTGCCGATATACTTGACGGTCTTGATAATCCGTTTCTCGACTTGGTCAAATGTACCTATACTGACGCTCGATGTGAAGAATTCAGAGGCTAGACATGCAATTTGTATATATTAAATATTAGAGATTGGAACTCTTGTTACTGGAACAGCTGAAAGGCTCCGACAAGAACACGGTCTATGGTTTGACAAGCAAGCCGCCCACTACTTTCTCGGGAGCTTACCCCGACGCAGTAGTAGCAGTCCTTCCAGGCCATGATGTCGCAGAGCTCTCCGTTGGAGCCCAGAATGAGGTTCAGCTTGAAGAGCCGTCACTTCTCGATGGCCGCGTCGTTTACAAGCTTCCCGCAACTGGCACCCGAGCTCGCGAGGATGTGGCGCGTGAAGCCCTCGGCTATGCCCTTTCGGAGAAGCCACAGGGCTGTCGGGGTGGTTGGGCTGTCGATGACTTCCAGGGACCGCAAGCCTCGCGCGCCTCAACATAGTACGCCTTGTTGCCGGTCGCAACGAGAAGGCTCCCCGCCGACATTCCATACAGCATGGAGATGTCGTTACAGGCCTGGAAGCTGTCGTTGGAGCAGGATGCCGTGACGTCGATGAGGACCTGGTCATGCGGCTGTTCTCCGCCGTCAAGTTGGTCGGGTTGATACATCAAGGGTCCGAGGGGTTCTCGGCGCAGTCCGGCGGGATGACATCTGGGTTGACTCACTCCTGGGACCCGACGAAGCACCACTTTCGGCACAGAACCGGAGACACGCGATCCCGAGACCCTTGGCAAAGCGCGTGAGGAGCGTATCGACCTCAGCCAGGTGGTCTCCCGAGCGGAGGAACTCTCCCGAGCGGAACTAGTGAGTCGCCTCGCCTAATCTACTACCCATGTTCTGTGCTAGCTAAGTCCCACTACTAGCAGCAGTAGATAAGCTTAACTATAGAACTATGGGAATCACTGAGATGATGGAAGTCCTCCTGAGGCATAGCGCCAACGTCCTTTTGCCTGGGCAGGGATCCTCCAGCGCTCCGCTCAACGAGGCCAAAAAAGTATATTGTGCAAGTTGGTCCACTTCAAGGACAAGGCAGAGGGCAAGTGTATTCCGGAAGTCTCAGTTGATCACAGAAACTGGAAACCGGATTTCTCAGCACAAAGCATGCGAGTCGTGAAGGACTGTCACAACGAGACAGATACATGTCAGACCTGACAATTGGAAAACAATACATGTCACTGGTCACCGGATCACGCATCGTTGATATGATGTACCGACGGAACCACCTCCCAGCCTTGGCATCCCCCACCCCCTCCCATCTTCCTCCGGCCGCCATACACGACCAGAGTCAAGGATTCGGGGCAGATAACAGGATGACGAGGTAGGCCGGGAGAGCAAATGGTCAATTCGCGTATGCCGAACCACCCGTTTGCCCCCGCCCGTAAAAAGTCCCTGTCCTAAAGTAGGAACCGTCGGCTATGCCCTCGTCATGGAGTCAATCCACTCAACACTTCATCTTGCGATCTTGTGCCTTGCGAGAGGAAAAGTCCCAGAGGACCAGGGTTGTTTGATGTACCGCTCGTAATACAGAGCTGGATCAAGGATGAATCTCTCCTTGCGCTCCACCTGGACGTGCGGATTGCCTTGGCCTCGAGAGGCTAGGCGAGTGATGGATGTGTGCTCGTGACATGAAGGAAAGGGAAAACATGGGAAAGGGAAAACATGGGAAAGGGAAAACATGGGAAAGGGAAAATGCCGACAACAAGGCGCACCACGAACGCATAGGGTTTAGGTCGATTGCCGAGACGGCCCATGGGTATCGTGCATTTTGGTCTCATCTAGGTCAAGTCTCGTCAGCAAACATTAGTGAAACGAGCGGTCCTCGTCCCCCTCGAAGAGAACCCTCTTCCGCCCACTACCCCGGTCGTCCTCCATATACTCCAGGGCACGGTCAATTTCCAGAATATCCAACATCTCCACCTCGACGTCACGCGTCGTGACATCGTCCTGGAGGTCTGCCGCTGCATTAAGTGTGTCGGCAAACCCAAAGCCCGACTTGGGCCGTCCGACGGGTAGAGTGAAGTCGTGCGTAGCGTCCTCGGCGTGGAAGTTGTCGCGGCCGCTTGGTTTCGAACGTAAGCTTCTCGTCTTGTTGACGCTAAGGTTGAACGAGACGTTTCGGGGCTGATCGGGTCGAGAGTGGACGATAATGGCGCTGGGCGGCTCTGCCTTGCCCTTGTTGCCGAACAGGCGTCGGCGTGTCGAAACAACCGATCCAATCTTGGTGCCAGGTGTGTCCTCGGACTCGTGGACTATCACTAAGCGGCTCTCTCCCATGACGAGGACTTCGATCTGCAAGCCGCCATCGTTCTCCTTCAGCTTGGAAAAATTGACCGCAGCGCTAACGCCACAGCAACGCTCTCCAAGGAGGCCAGTTGACAGGTCTTGCAGCCGGATCATCCTGGTCGGGGTGGTGCCGCTGAACAGGTTTACACCGCCTCCAGAGCCTCGGCGCAGTTGTGCGTCCCAAAACCGGGAGACTGCTGGAATGACCGAGACATTGTCCAACCCGCCAATCCAGAGCACAACGCTCTCGTCAGCGGAGCCCGAGCCACTACCAGGCAAGGGCGTCACTGTGATCCCGCCTCTGATAGACGCGAATCGTTCCAGAAAACCGGCTGCGCTCAGCGATGCCGCGGCATCACGGCGGCTGTGCGGCGTCAAAGGAACAAACTCGCCGTTGCCATTTGGCCTCGGTGCTCCAGCTGTAGTGCGCAAGGGGCCTGTGCCTTCGACGTGGCCGCTGACGCTGAAGGCCGTGAGCGCAGCACCCTTGATGCCAGAGCTGTTCTTGCCCAGGATCGAGGATCCGGAAGGACTCGCACCGTCCACGTCCCAGATACCCCAGGTGCCGTCTGCAAGCAAGGCAAGCACAGCCCTACCATGCGCGATCCAGGCTGCGTCGAGAATGGGCTTCCGCGTCGAAGTAGGGCGAGTGAAGGGCTGGAACAAAGACAGGAGCCAGGATCCCTGGCTGGAGAATGGCCCGATGGCCTGGTCATCGGAGGGCAACGAGGGCAGTGCATAATCGTATATGCGTACAGCATGCGGTGAGGCCACGGTGAGAAGCTGGGTAAGGTGTGCGGGGTTGAAAGAAATGCTGGTTAGGGGGCTTGGCAAGAATTCGGACTGGAAGGGGCTGATTCGGCCACTGGCTTCGCCTGGTTGGACTTCCATAGGAACGTCCCAAAGACGCAGTGTTCCTGATGCCTCGCGAGTATGTGCGGCCACCACAAGGCGAGGTTTGTGCGTGCTCGACGCACCAGTTTGCTCCCGTGTCCGGTCGGAGCCGGATGCTGACTTTGGCTTGATTAATGACATGGCAACACCTTCACTGTGTTTGTATTGCCCACCAAGGAGAACAACGCGCTCTCCCCACTGGCCAGAGCCGGCCTTGCCCGCCAGCAAGTTCGATCTGAGCTCCGGGCGGGCCTTGCTTTCGGGGCTCGGGGGCGTCAATGGGAGCGTAATGACATAGACCTCATTGGTGGCGCAGGCCACCGTGAAGACGATCTTCTCCTTGAGCACATCGGCTCCTACCCACGAAGCATCTTCGGCGGGACAGGGTGTCATGGGCAGCACGGCTAGGTGGAGAGCGGTAGTGCCGAGGGAAAGATCAAGGGTCTGAACAATTTCGGGATACGGGCCATCCTCTTCGGAATCTTCAAACTCGGGTTTGTCCGTGAATGGTGGCGGGGCCTTGCCGGCCTTGGCTGGGGGTTCGTCGTCATCCGAGTCGATGATCATAACGGAATCGTCGGGGGCACCGTTCTGTTTCTCGTTCATTTGGGGTGAATGCTTCCTCGGCGTGTGCTTAAAACGCCTTCCGCCGCGCCAAACTATCGTCACACCATTGTCATGAGCGTACAGGAGGATCGTGGCTCCCTGGGGAGACTGGACAGGGTATGTCTTGACATCGTGGATTCGCCTCGAGAGGTTGTATCTGGACCGTGTGAGCAGGCTGCATCGACTTTAGAATCCGAGGCTGAATCATACGTGTATTGTGTATTTTGCGACGTGCGCTGAACTCGAGGGGTAGGGTGGGGAGCCATGGCTACCCTCATTTGTTGGGGATGTTGTTTTTCACTAGGAGCTTCCAGTGCAGCTGAACTGGTCTCGCTGGTGTGGAATGAGTGTCGTTTCCGCCAGTGGCAGAAAAGTGTCACGATTCCAGATACCGGCTGCCTTCTTCAACGGATCCCTCAATGAGGTTCTTCGATCGGTGTGGGCGGGATTAACGCGCAGGTCGACAATTGCTCTGCAGAGTGTTGAAGCTGTCAGAGCAAAAACGCGATGGCGTCGCGACAAGCATCGAAAAGCCGTGGCTGAGCCGTCCACCACCCAGTTCAGCCGTTGTGGCTGGGAAAGGCGGTCGGCGGGGCGGTGTGGAGGTGACAGTAGGAGCTTGGGCCACCGGGGTATCATCTTGCGATTGAATGGCTACGAATACCTACGAATAGGTACCTAATTAATACGCACACTTTGGCAGGCATTATTAACGGCCTATCCGAGTAAGAAGTAGGGCGAGCAGAGCATGCCACTCATTCCTCGTTCCTCTCTTTCCATACCTACCTCCCTTAACATAAAACTGTATCTTGTGTTTGATCGTCAATTCATCTGATCAACGCAGGCCGGTCTATTTTGGCTGACGCCAGCCCGTCATCGCATCTCCTCAGACCTCCTCGAGATTTGTTTGGTGAAAAGCCGACCATTCCATCCAACTGTTTTCTTTGTGTTCCGGTCTTCTGCATCATCGTATGTTTCGCCAATAACCTTGCGTCTTGTCCTTCTCTCCATGCTCACTCATGACTTGTTTGTAGTCCTCATCCTTGATCTCAATCCCAGATCTCGTTTTCTTTGGTCAAGTTCTCCGAGACGCCTCCATCGCCAGCATGTTTTCCCCTACTGTCGCGAATTACATCTCCTTCTTTTATGCTGTTGGCAACACTCCTGCCCTCAACTTGGCCAAGAACTTGCCTCATGGTGTTGATGCCAGCCTTCTGCTTCTCGGCTGTGGTGATGTGAGGAACATCCTTCACACCTCGTATCATGAGGATGGACTCCGTAAGCCACGGCCTGCCTGTTTTGGCTCCCTTGTTTCTGGCTCACTAACATCCCGAAAGCCAGCCGCAAGCTTGACATCACCATCAATGACATTGATGAGGCTATCTTGGGTATGATCACTTCTCTTGCTCCAGCATCAGGTCCGGCTTTTGCTGATCCAATCAAGCACGTAACATCCTCCTGCTTTCCCTCCTCTTGGACAACAACGCCTCCGGCAACACGCAATGGAACCTTTACTACAACCTCCACCTGGACAATGCAGACTTGAGCGTTCTAGCATCCCAAGTCAAGAAGCTCATCTCCGCGTCGAAATCCTTGGAATCATGGAAAACAAGCTCTTACGGCAAGGTCTTGCCATTCTGCGACCAGGATACCCTCGACGATGTTCGTGCCGTTTGGGTCACCTACGACGCTGCCGCTAAATCCGATGACGCGTCTGCGAACTCGGCCGCCTTGGTTGCCAACATGAAGCACTCATTGAAGAGGAAGGATATCGCCTTTGGCGATGGCGTCGCCCTCACTGGTCTGCGATCAGCTGCGCCCGTCTCTTTGCAACATTCACAGCAGATCGTCGAGGCATCGCAAGAGTTCTGGAAATCGGCCGCCGCAGGACCCAGCGGTGTCGCTGGCCACCCGAACCCACTGTTTTATGCCTCCTTGACCGAGCATCGTCTCTTGCATTATGGAACTGACCCTATTCTGGGCTTCCATCTTGCGGCTGCGTTCCTCCGCCTGACGGACAAGTCTCCGCTCAAGCCCGATCAGAAGGATGAGAAGTCCAAGATCTTTGCCGCCGCGAAGACCCAGTTCCGAGAGTGGGCCACTGCCTGCGGCACTATGCTTCGGGCAAAGAGACTAGTGATTCGCTCTGTTGCCAGCGAAGCTCTGGCATTGTGCCAAACCTTCCAGCACTACGCTGTGACCAAGGAGACATCAGCTGGATGGTACCGCCGACAGTTTGATGCCCGGGTCCTTGCCCTCGATCCCCAAGCTTATGGATCAAAGCCGATAGCTCCAGCGGCCTTCGATACTATCGATACTTCCAACCTCGCAGACCACTTCGGTACTCTGAACATTCTCATATCGGCGCTGCCTCTACTCACTGCCCAACCTTGGTCAGCTTTGTTTACTGAGACTCTTCTCAAGACGGAAGATACCACCAAGGAAGCATTCGACAAGCTCCTTTATGGCCACGGTCGCACAATCTCATTACTCCTGGGAGCGAGCCCTGTAGAATATTGGACAAACGCCACTGCTATATCGAGCGTTGACGAGGTTCTTATCGGTTTGAGCACCAACAGCATACAGTCAAACAAGGATACGCAGTCTCAAGTGCATAGCCGTGTCACATGGAAGCAAAGCAAACATTTCTCTGGGGTGAGCTCAAAGATTCCTCTCAAGATCGACCCAGAGGCGCTGGCAAACATCTTTTTCCGCATGTACCTCGAGATTTTTGCGCACGAGAACCCCATGAAGCTGCTCTCCATCTCGAAAGCTTCAGTCACCCAGCTAATCCGAAACTCGACTTATTCTCACTTCCATCGCGGCACGCTCGTCTCCCTTTTGCGATACCTCAAGCTCAGACTGTCCGTCACCGATTTCGACGCCACCTGCAGGCTGTTGATAGAGAAGATTTGCGCGGAGAGAAGTCTCATGTTCACGGGCAACCTCAGACAGGACTTGTCCCTGCAGATGCATACCCAAGGTGTCTTTTCGGAGCCCTGGCTTCGTCAAGAAATCAAGCCCAATTGTAAGCTTGGTGGTTTCGACTCGTGGGAGCACGTCCCAGACGTTGTGGCCGTTAGTCTTGTTGTGCCGCGAGAGTCGTTTGATCGGGTTTACACAGGATCCGATCAGGCAAAGATGAGCGCTCCCACCATCAGAGGATCTTTGGTCTCTGGCAAGAATTCGAACCACCAGTGGCACAACTTCTACGATGAGATTCAACTCGTCTTTGGTGACATTGTCACCAGCGGCACCAGAGAGAACAGCGATTTCTCCGTCGTCGTTAAAGCGGACCCGGCGGGTTGGCTTGGAAACTCTCCGCTCATCGCCTCGTTTTATGTCCCAGCTGCTACGCTCCAGATGGAACGTAAGACGGCTTACGTTCGCTTGGAAGTCACCGGTTCCGCCCAAAACGCTGCCGTTTTCGGCAATACCTTAGGTCAGGAGCTGAAGATTTTCCAAGCAAAGCTGGGCGATGAGGACAACGTGTTCATCACCAAGCACATGCCTGGACAGACTATGTATCCCGCTGCTTCTGACGCGGCGGCTACTGTAGCCGAGTCTGACACAGAGCCCAACAACGAGACCGCGTCCACATTCACCGCCGACGTGTCCAAAGACGGGGACAGGGTCGAGACTATCACAGGCCATATTGACTTCCTCACGGAAAAGGGAAAGAAACTGCTTGCCGACAAGGTCCCAATCACCATCGAACAAGCATCACCCTTTACCATCAACATTGTGTTTGGTGACAAAAAGCATATCTTCCCGCTCACGTTCCCAACTCCAATCGACGCCAGCAAGGCCAAGACCCGCATCGCTCGCAAGTCGGTTTACATTGAGGTCGTCGCCCCCTTCGCCATGCCCCCAACCCAACCACAGACAAAGACAGCTCTCGACGACTTCGTCTTTCCAACCTACCTCGCCCGAAACCTTTCAAACACACCGGCGGACCTCAACACCCCACACTTGAACCTTGATCGTCTGCCCATCATAGATCTCTCGGGCAAAGAAGACAACCGCTGGATCACGACGCTCCTCTCCTTTGGATTCTCTGTCAGCGAGAGGGCGCTGCGCGAGGAAGTCAACGCAGGGCGACAAGGGCTCTCGCCATCCTCCAGACTCAACTTCAAGGAATCCATCTTCACCATGGCGATGCTCTCCTCAGGCCAGCAGGGCGGCCAGACTGGTCTCTTCTGTCTCAATCATCCTGACCGCGGCGGTGTTCACATGCTGGTGTTCGTGTCCGCAATCAGGCTTGATGCCGCCGCAGCCTCCATCGTCCTCGACGCTGCGGTCCTCCCTATGACGTTCTCGCTCATTAAGAAATGTGAGCCGTTCCTGTTGCTTCTCAGGGAGATGGAGATGTGCTCCGTCACGGTCAACGATGACGAGCTGGTGTTCTGGAAAAAGGCCCTCCCCGCCCTCGCGGAGCGCAGCCGGACATGGAACCACAAATCATCCTGTGAGTATCGCAAGACCGGCTCCGTTCCTCTTTCTCTCGAGCCCAGCGAGCCGGTCCTCTGCTCTTGCGGCAACGGCCATTTGCCGGACAACTTCATCGGCCTCCCGGAGTGGGAAACGGCCGCCAAGTACGCCACCCGCATCGCCATCAGCCCGACATTTGCCGTGCCGCTCGTTGAAGACATTGTCGACACGGATCTATACAAAACATCTGGCTCCATCCTTCCCCCGAAGGAGGAGAGATGTAAGAGCTGTGGCAAGGCCGGCAAGAACGGCGTTGCGTTGAAGAAGTGCATGCGCTGCCTCAGTGTAAAGTACTGCAGCTCCGAGTGCCAGAAGAGGGATTGGCGTAAGCACCGCGGAGAATGTGAGGAGAGTGAGCAGTACCACAAGTGAGCTCAGCCTCGGTTCGGGCATAAATGCAAGACATATTTCTGGAGCTGATGCCTTTTCTTTCTGTCCTGCCCTCCATACAGGTGAGCTCTTCCATCCTGCAGGTCTAAGTGATGTTTCAGGCCCGAAGTCCACCGCGCTCTTGTGATCAATACCGTCGGCTTTCCAGCCTGGAAGCGCCTCGTTCCGTGACACACTGTCAGCAGTGTCGACGACAAAGCTTATGCTCAAATCGCACTTCTACCTTACACCTCTGACCGAATCTGACATTAGTTCGCCACTCACCGTGAGAATTTGCACTTTCTAAACCAGGCTAAGCAGGACGGGGTGATATGACAGGCATATGTCAAGTGGGGTTGGCACAGGTTGCCTGTGTGCGGCTCATCTTGTCCTTCTGACCTTTCTCCATACGCCGACTAATGAGGGCGGCGAGATATTCGTCAACCGGTTCGCATACACGCTACGATCCGCACCATGCCGTGAAATGCACGATCTTAGGCAACCCCAACACAGCTCACATGAGGCGGCCAGGCGGCAATGCAGTGATTATGTTCGAACTGACACTGAGAAGCAACATAACGGGCCCTTTTATTTCCGCTGTCATCCTCCACAGCAAAGAGGACCGCCAAACCCAGTCGTCAAAAACCGCGGGCACACACGCGCGCCGCTGGCAACGAATGACATGTGGCTCATCAACACCAGAACCTTGGCCCTGGAGCAGTTCGACGACCCCTCGGCCGTCAAGTACGCCGTCCTCTCGCACACGTGGGAGAGGGAGGAGGTCACCTTCCAGGACATGGCGTGCCTCCCCAAGGCCAAGGGGAAGGCGGGCTTCGCCAAGATCGTCAGCACCTGCGAAATGGCCCTGGAGACGGAGGGTCTCGGGTACGCCTGGGTCGACACCTGCTGCATCGACAAGAACAGCAGCGCGGAGCTCAGCGAGGCCATCAACTCCATGTTCAAGTGGTACAGGCAGGCCGACGTCTGCTTCGTCCTCCTCTCGGACCTGCCCTCGCAGACGAGGCCACCGACGTCGCCCTTCCGCAGGCCGCCAGAGGATGCCGCGATCCTGTGCGGCTGCAGGTGGTTCGGCCGCGGCTGGACCCTGCAGGAGCTGATCGCGCCGACCTACGTCAAGTTCTTCGACGCCGGCTGGCAGTACCGGTTCACGAAAGACGGCGAGGCTTCGATGCTGTCCGCCATCACCGGGATCGACCACGATGTGCTAGCGTTTAAGAAGGAGCTGTCCGCCGTCCCCGTCGCAGTGAAGATGTCCTGGGCATCCGACCGCGAGACGAGGCGCGTGGAGGACCGGGCCTATTCCCTGCTCGGACTGTTCGACATCAACATGCCGTTGCTCTACGGGGAGGGCCACAAGGCCTTCCAGCGGCTCCAGGAGGAGATCGTCAAGGAGACGGACGATATGTCTCTCTTTGCCTGGCTGGCGGGTAGCGATAGCAAACAGCTCTACCGGGGAGCGTTCGCCTGGTCCGCGTTAGAGTTCGCCCACTGCGTGACGCTGGAGCAGAGGAAGAGCAGGGCGGACATGACCCTGGCGTCATTCTCCATCACGAACAGGGGCGTCAGCTTCAGGGTCGCCGTCTTCTCGGACGCGTCCGAGGACAACCTGTACATGGACCTGGGCTGTCGAATGGGCGGCGTCTGCAAGCGCTGCGGAACGGAGCACGCCGTGCACGTCTGCCTGCAGCACACCGCCGGCGGCTGGGTGCGCAAGTCGCCCACGGAGTGCTGGCTGGTCAACAAGCCGGCGATCGCGTTAGGGGAGTGGGAGATCTGCATCCGGAAGCAGGTCAGCTGGGAGCGGAGCAAGGACATCGGCAAGTTCCCCCCTCACTCGTTCAGGTTCTGCTTCGACCTGGAGATCGGACAAGTCACGGCCTCGCCCCAGCATTACTGGAACCCCGTCAGCCGCTCCTTTGCTGGCGAGGCCCTTGTAGAGGACTTCGTGGCGACGTTTGTCGTCCCCATCCCCCAGCCGGTGTACCACCGCCTCGTGCTCTGGCTCGTGAGGTACCTGAGCGGCAGGACGCGGGTGGTTCTCGGCATGCAGCCGCACCCGGACTGGGAGATCGTCGAGGGCCTGCTCCCAGAAGGCGAACGTTATGCCGACAGGCGTCAAGACATACTTGAAAGGTACAGACACGAAACATCCGAGGCGGGTGCGAGTATTGGTTCTCGATGGCGGGTGCGAGTGATAAACAGGCACGGGGGCCAGCAGCTGGCTTATCAAGCCTTTACGGGACCAAATATGCTGGTCACGGTCAAACGAGTCTACTGATAGCAGTGGTCTACTTGGACCTCGGATGAAATTTGAACACATTCAATGGTTCCATCGACCTTCCGCGTGGCAGAGATGCCTGGCAAAGCTTTGTTGCGATAGAAGATGTAAAACCCGTGTTTGTTTACACCAGCATTGCCAGTAATAAATTAAAACTAAAAAGGAAACAAGAGGTTCCTGACAATCCCGATAGATTCCATCGGCTCAGTAGAGGGACGAAATGTACCGAGTGTGTCACCCACGAGCAGAAGAGCTAAGCATCACTTGGGGAGGAAAGCAAGGCCTGGCTCTGGTCAACAATTTCCAAGGACCAACAGGACAATGTCAGTTGGTATATAAAATCAATCGTTGAGATGTAGCCAAAACCAGCCATAGTACGTCTTGGGTTATGACTTTCGGTGTGAATCTTGCTCATATGCTAATCTATTCCCGAGAGATGTTTGTCATTCTGGACCACGAAGGTTTTCGTTACCCTGACATGTTTCTACGTCCTTCCCCGGTTACCTGTTAATATCAAGACTTTACAAATGCAGCATTCAAACAACTCAATCCTCCTCGTTGGGAAAAGCAAATTGTGAAAAAGCAGGCTGGGAAATAAGGCAAGGTGATGTGCAGATACCACCAAGAATAAGAAGGTTTAACTGCTTATACGAAACTCTTTCAGGGTATCCGTATTGTATAGGTTATACCCGTTGAGCCTCTCTGTAACTCCGGCCGATACCTCCTGCTCCCCGGGGCTTCGGCCCGGGAATATGGGTTGTTATGATAACTTGCCCACTTTGAAGGTCCTGTATGTTTTAAGAAGAAGCGGGTAGCCTTGCACATGCATATATCGCTGCCCACCATCGAGTCTTTGAAGTCCAACATGTTCCCTATCCCACGACAGCAGGGTTCCGTTACCCAGGCAAAGAGATGGCAACTCATAGCGGTGCGCACTACGCAGCTTGCTAAACCCCGATCGAAGAAAACCCCGCGGCGTTCCATCGTCGTCGTATAGCTAGCTAGGCTGGGCCAGGCCAAACCGTTGTTGCAATGCGGTTCATTGGGTACTATATACCGTCCTCAACCCAAGTCGGGCTTAGGGCGCGCGCTGTAACGGTCGTCGATCAGCCAAAAAGGCGAGAGGGGAGAAGGCGAAGCCGACCATCCCTCCCTTTGTTTGTCCTTTGTTTCTCGTTTCGAGCAAAATCCCTCAAGCGCGCGCGTCCGTCCGGGCCCAGCTGGAGGACGAATCTCGATAAAGCCAAGCCTAATTTCTCTCCGTCTCCATCTCCCCTCCCTCTCTCTTTCTCCGGCACCAGATACCCGTTGTGCGGAAAACTGCACGCCGGCCGGCCAAAAGGGCAGATTAGAGAAAATTTTACTCGAGCCCCCTAAGTGCCATCAGACGTAAACTCTCGCAGCTGAAAGAACACATAGAGAAAGATGGAATAAACCGCTTCCCCCCCTATGGCGCTTGGCGCCAACCGGGTCCACCGGAATACCATGGCGCCAATTCCAACAGACACACCCCCCTTGGGGCCAAGGCTAAGAAGACGCCTCAGGAGGTGATCTAGCAGCCCTAGGAACGCGCGGCCACGGACCTTTCCGGCGCCTTCAGGGAGTGAAGTATGATTGAGATGCCTCTTGTGGCCGCTCTCAAGAATTACAGAAGCACCGCAATATACGGGATCGAAAATTACACTGAACAAGGCCTAGGACTCTTTAGAAGGGTGGGGGGGGGGGGGGGGGG